>BSBM01000486.1:1132500-1415000 GCA_027924585.1 Larix kaempferi | reverse complement strand
CGCAATTATCCAGGTCCCTATAGAACTCTCTCCCTTCATTCGCCCTTAATCACTAACCCCTATGTGCCTTTATCCCTCCCCCCTGCCCTCTCTATCTCACCTTGTATCCCTCCCTCTTGCCCTCTCTATCTCACCTTGTATCCCTCCCTCCCTATCTCTTTCTCTAGATCTGTCCCTCACTCCCTTTACCTCCCTCCCTCTTTGTCGCTTTTTCTCCCTTACACCATCTTCGTCCCTGCCACCCCACTGATTCCTCCTTCCCTATCACACACACACACACAACCTACCACTTTCTTTGTCGTTCACACCTACCTTTAGTCTCTCTCTCCCCAATCATCAATCTCTCTCTCTCTCTCTCTCTCTCAAACACACACACACACATTATGTCCCTTTCCATTCTCAAACCCATTCCCCCTCCATCCATATCTATCTCCACCTTTCTCCCTCCATACCTCACCCTACCTTCTCTCCCTCCCTCTCTCATCGCCTCTCTCTCTCTCACCTTCTATCCCTCCCTCAACCTAACCCAATCTCTCCATCACTCCCTCTCTCTCTCACACTTTATGTCCCTTCCCCCTCCTCTCATACTCTCTCTCTCTCTCTCTCTCTCTCTCTCTCTCCATCGCCACCACTCCCTGCATGTCTCCCGCCAACACTTTTTGTCCCTCCCTTCCTATCTCTTTATTTCGTTCTATCTCCATCTATCTCTCACTCCATCTAAATCCATTCCTCCCCATTTTCCCTCTCCCTCCCTCGCTCTATGTCTCACCCCCCCTTGTATTCTTTATTTCTCTCTCACATCCCCCTTGCCTCCATCCATTCCCCCTTGTCACTCAAGTCTCACTTTCAACTTCTAACCCTATACCTCTTTAGAACCTCTTCTACTCCTAATAGTGCTCTCAAGCTCCACTTCCCTTCACTCCCTGTAGCCCATCATGTTCTCATTCCCTTCATCTCTCCCCACTCAAGCTTCCAATATCCTTCTAAGCTCTTGACCCTTTCCCACCCCTATTAAATATTAACCATATATTCCCTTGACCCTTCCCCACCCCTTCTCAAATATTAACCAAAAATTCCCTTGAGTCTTCCCCACCCCCTCTCTCTCAAGTATTAAACATATATTTTATGTTTACATAACGCGAGCGCATTTTGGCTACATAACGCGTACGCGTTATGTAGTTATATAACGCGTGCGCGTTATGAAATTCTAAAAGCGCGGCAATATTTTTTGAATTTAAACCGAACGCTCATGTTTTTTAGAGCCTAAACCAAGCCGACTCACTTGCTCGCATGTCAACCATAAGGCTATGTGTATGCTTTGGAGTTTGCTTCGGTAATACCAAACCTGTGCTATGGTAATGATAAACCAAAGCTGATTGGGTATTTCTTCCAGTTTCTGGAGAAGCCTGTGCTTATCCACTCGTTACAGTATTCTACACACAGTCATTTTTGACGAAATCTTAAACACATTTATAACATTTTTTCTACAGATTCCAAATATGTAACTTTTATTTAAAAATATTATTTTTTCCTATTTTCTTTCAATTTCTTTTGTGTCCTACCTCCTTAACTCGTGAAACACACTGTTAGTGTTTCTTCCATAACTTTTTTCAATTCTTGATCATTTCAAAAAAAAATTGTATGGTGCACAAGTAGACACTAACCTCCATGTTCTATCAAAAACCCATGTCAAGATTGTTGCATTAAGACCTTCAAAGGCTGCACCCACAAAAGAGGTGCTATTTTCGAGGTTTGATCACTTAGACAATTATAAAAAAATTATAAAATTACTAATTTAATTTTCTAAAAATAATGGCGCACTAGTGCTATATGTTCTCTACATGCATGCCCATTTTTGTAGCTTGATTCCATCATTTAGGCCCTCAAAGGCTGCACCCACAAAAACATATACCTTATCATTTGCCTGGAAAATAAAAAGTGTTTGTTAGGAAAAATGAAACTTGACATAGCTATGCAAATTTTCAATACATAAAAGTTATATATTCGGAAACGTGATTCAATTTCCTACATTTCATCTTTTTTACTCAATGGAAGATATTTTGCGTAAGTATCTCAAAAAATCCAAGTAAGTTGAGGAATGCCTGATTTTTCAGTTTTCTATTGCATCTAATGCACCAAAAGTGACCCTCATTAGCTTGCACTGACCCACACACCTAACAAGTTTCCTACACATTTGACTAAAAATCCATGATTTAGATGATCTTCAGTACTGAAAGGGAAATATGCTCCAATCATCCCTCCGGTTACGACCTTGATACATACCACCTTAAAAGGATGATCCTATTCATAGATTTTCCTCAACCATATACGGTATGAGGATTTTAGTTTCCTAAAAGTCAACCACTATCGCTAAGATGTATAGTGACTAAGGGGAATTATTTGGATGCCTATCCGCAAGGTCCTAACATAACTATAATATTGCTTTGACACTCAGGTGAGAGAATTTAATGTGTTATATTAAGGGTTACTTTTAAGGATCCATTTGGGTTCATGAACCAAGCGATGTTTGATTTAAGGTGTGAGGGTGTGTGCAAAGGTGGTGTGTACAACAACTAAATGGAATTGCAAGAAATTGTAAATGCTTGTAAAGAAATGTATCATAATGAACGATGAGATAATATTCAATACTAGAAACTAATGATGCTCTTTCTTGAAACAAAATATATGCTTTTTTATGAAGTAATGGACCACTAGCAACAAGCAAACAACAATCCCAAGCACACATGCAAAAGGGCTAGTCAACTAGTAGTGGACTTGCAAAGAAAATAAAAATGGCTCTCAACCAACGATGCAAACAATTTTAAGCAAATCCAATAAACCATCTAAAACTTGATTCATATGTCAATTTGTTGAAACCGAAATGAAAACTAAAAAGTAATCCAAATTAGATCCCTAAAGGCAGTAAATACTTAGATTTTTCAATCGTTTATCCACCTACGTCATATGCAAGGAAGCACAAATCAACTAATACAACAAGAAACATGCCAAAAATAGAAAAAGTGAAACTGAATGCAAGCCCGAAACGAAAAACAAAACCAAACAGAAAAAGAATGGAGTTAGAACTAGTTGAAATTCGTTGAAAAACTAGGTTTTTCGAACAAGTTGCTCTTTTTGAGGGAAAAGTCACGATATTAGGTCGCTGATTTTTGAGAAAAATCCATGACCTAGTCTCAAAATAGGGAAAAAAAAGAAAAACACGCACGGTTGTGGAAAAAAGTAATGGTTTTCACCCAAGATTCCTACTAGCAAATAGTGGACATTAAACAAAAAGAAAACACAACAAAATACTACCCTAAACACCTAAGAATGAGACCGAAAACAATGGTCTAAACACAACCAAAGATGGACAATGGATCGATCCCCAATGGAGACACCAAATATGTTGTGTATAATTTCTCACACAAAAGTGCAAAAAACACTTATTAAGAGGTTGTGTAATTCTTAGTATCATATTAGAATTAAAATGAAATAAATTTAATCCAAACGAAAAAATTCACTCTCAAACATGCATGCAAACATAAATAAAAATCTAGTCATTAAAATAGGATGCACCATGTAAAAGAGTGAGATTTTATTATTACATAAGGAATAGGGTGATACAATCACACTTTGGTACTGTCTGTTGAAGGTGAATGGATTCCACGACTGATCCAAAAGAAGGCTCATTTGTATCCTTTACAACTCCAATCTATAGCCAGGTGCCAAATGAGAATTCCCTTGATGGTGAAAGTTGAAATAAGATGTGGCTTATTTCGCCTTCTCTAGCAAAATATCAACAAAATCATGACACTTTTAGCATATAGAGGAATGGATGTCAATGGTAACCACGAGGGCTCTTTTTATAGGAATATGAGTAGTAAAAAATAAGATCTATATCCAATGTGTATGCTCTCCATTCAATTAATGACTTAGTGGAGAGGTTAGGGTTTATGAAGATTAGATCAATTGTTAATTTCGACCTTGTCAATTGTATGTGTCCACTTTTAGCCACTACTTCCCTTGGGGAAGTACGGAATGATGAATACTAAATGAAAATACAATTTTTGACCAGGTTGCGAGTATTTAGGAAAAAAGTGCAAGCTCGGGTTGCGCTTTTCAAAGGAAAAAGTTTGACCTGCTAGCTATGGTCAATTTTGAATGTTGACTCATTTTTTTGGTCATTTAGCCATTTCCTCAAGTCATATGGACGAGATGGGGGTGAAAATGGTGCTAATACTGATGGTACTGATGTATAATGGTGATGAAGTTGATAACAAGGTAGATGAAAAAATTTTGGTTGTTAACAATAGAGCACTCTAGGTCCTCATTTAGTCATCAAACAATTATGACACTCTCTTCCATTCTCCTACATAAAAGGAAGACCTTCATTTTCTCTACTCAATAGTCCCTTAGAGAGATTCATTTCTAGTGCTCTTCAGTGCATGCAGAAGTAGTCCAAACGTTGGATGTCTTTTAAGAATAACTTGGGACATCAAACATTTGTCCTAAAAAATTTCAGCGAGAAACAATAATAGGCTTGTAAGTTTGATGTGTTTGCTTCAACTATTTTCAACATTCCAACCACAGTTTCTCTTTCAAACCATCCCATTTTCTCTCACATTTTCAACAAGTTTCCCCAATTTCTATGGGGTCTTACCAACCATAAGTACATGGAAAACACTTCCAAATTTCAGTTTAACAACCATAATAGCCATGGTAAGCATCCTCATAACATGGGACTCGAGGAAAATTGATTTGGGAGCATGCACCATCCATATGTCCATGAATGAGTTGAATAATAGAATGGTGAAATGAAAATATAATGAGAGGCAATTTTTTCATGCGATATATTCTTTTTTTTAAGGATATGACACTTGGAACATACATATAATTCAAATATTGATGGGATAGCTTGTAAGGAAGCATGAACAAGAAATGGTAGTACGTATAAAGGACAATAAAAAGGTCAAATCACTCAACAACCAATTTTCCTTTTCCCCTCTAGTGGTATCATAATCCCCTTGTTGTTATTGAGGGAAAACAACTTGAATAGTGAGGAGGTAAGTTTTGTACTCTCTCCACTTGGGTTTAAATCCCCAATGATACATTAGCACGCTGCTATAAATTTAGAAGGGTAGGTGCCCCCCTTGAGTGAGATCTCCATCTTAAGTGTGTTTCTAGATGTCTCGACCATTGCTAAATCATAAGTTGTTTTTCTATGCAATGACTTGCAGGTTTTTGGCACACCTACTATTTATAGTGGCAATGAGTTAGATTGGAACGTGGGTTTTTCCTAGGTAACCTTGACTAGTTACCGATTCCCCAGAATCTATACAAAAAGTCCCCTTGTTGCTTTCTCAAGTAACAATTTTGGTGGATATTTATTATTATGTATTTTCCTTCTTATACATACTTTTACATATACATAAGAATATCATAGAAAACATAACAACCACACCATAATTCTAGACCACCATTGAGACTCACACACATTCAATAGTTGGGCCTTGGCCTTCACCCATGTACTAAAAATACTTACAATGAAACATGGGATCATTACAACCCCTTCATGGCTTGATTCCTGTCACATAATCCACATCATACAACCACTACATTATTTATTACATTATATTTTAGGGTAAGGACTTGGGTTATACAAGTTCATCTTGAGTTGCTATCATTAGGGTCAAATTTTGTAGGTGAAGCCGATTACCATCGATCCCGACTTGATTCATAGTATATTAGGCTTATCGAATTAGGGAACCAATGGTATAACCCATTTGAAAGACACTATAATTGTTGGAAAGATTATTTGGTAGTACAAGCAACAATATAAAATTTAGGGGCTTGTAGATGGGTAAAGTGCTCATTGAGTTTCATAAATGGGTCACTATCACCATTTTCATGCATTTGTCAAAAACATGTGTATCCTTTGATTCACCCTTACACAATATGTCAATTCTTGAAGAATTTAGTCAATGGAACATACAATTTGGTCAAGCATGTAGCAAGGTTAATGAAGTAGAACTTCATCGACTATCAAGACATGGGTAAATCTATAAGATTCCCTTCTCTCCCGATCTACATTTTCATACAATATATACCTAGAGATCATAGTGCATACCTAGTTTAGAAGTATTAAACATAGGTAGGAAACCCTCTATCATATAGATATGGTTGCTTCTTGATAACTTGGGGTTATACATCCATCGTCCCACCAAAGGACTTGTTCCACACCTTGTTATCATAAATCTAGATCCATATTAAGCTTGGATATATCAAGTGTTGATAGGGATCAAATGCTCCTTGCGCAAATCTTTTTGATGAAGCAAAAATTTGTGGAAAGGTTTGCCCCTAGAGGGATTTGATCCATATTGAGAGATATAATATTAAGATGGATCTACAATGATTATTATTAAAATATATTTAAAAAATGATGTGAAAAGTTGGCATGATATAAACGCTACGTTCACTCACTTGTAACAACCCTCCCATACAGGGTTGTCAAATCAAGAAGGATGGGTTTAAATGGACGGTGGATGGACAATTCCTAGTACTATACATGTTCAATTATGTTTAGAACACACCATAATCTGATATAATGATGGAAAACGAGCAAATGGAGAGGCAATGGAGTTTATTTTGTATCCTAGAGAGGAAGAGATTTATGTAAAGAAGTTGGCAAGCAAATCGTGTTCAACCAATTCCTCCCCTAATATTGACCACTGGAGAATTCAACTTGAACCATATAGATGAAGGTGAGGCATAAAAAAGATATAAACTACATTGTATGCTATGACTTTTATACCATTTAGCTCACCCAAGAAGCAACATATTACAAAATCAACAAGCCAAGGCAAAACCAAAAAATAGGAATTAGTCAACCTAGTTGAAAATAAAGAATGAGACTTGAATCAAAACAATGAGGAGGATGACCTAAAGTGAATACATTTTGACCCACCTAGCGATGGAGAGGATAAAGTAGAAGCTGACACTTTGTCCAATAAAAAGAAGAGAACAAGAAAATGGTAGATACAATTCCACCAAGTAAGAAAGGCAAGCAAACATAAACTTCTAAACATAGTAGCAAGATTTAGACATATTGGTACTTGATGTATGAAAATTTGTATGGAATTCAAAATCCAATGAATATTCGACATAGTAATTTAACTTTTAACAATTCAATTATCAATAAACTAGCACAACCACTTAATGTGTGGCCGATGAACACCGATAGACCACAAGTTAAGTGCCACAAACAAGTCATTTGTTACTTGTTCTCCATGCGTAGTTGTAATCACTCGTTGTTTACAGCTCAGCTACTTGTTATCACCCATCTCAACCACCGATTATATATATATAATTGTTTATTTCGAATTTGGAATGACAACCATAAAATCAATCTAGACAGTACACTTGTTTCATCCTCTTGCAATCTAGGAAAAGCTTAGGTGCTAGTCAACCCCAAATTCTAAACTAACACAACCACTTAACTTGTGGCCGGTGAACACACATAGACCACAAGTTAAGTGCCACAAATAAGTTATTTGGTTATGCATGCACCAGCTAAGAGTTATCCATGCATCATTTAGGAGTCATCCATGCATAAGCTAGTAGTTATTTTTTATATTCTTTTTTATTTTATAATTGTTTAGTTCAAATTTGGAACGACTGCCATAAAATCAATTTGGACAGTACACTTACCTCATCCTTGTGCAATCTAGGAAAAGCATAGATGCTGGTCCACCCCAAATCCTAAGATATAAACACCTATCGGTGTAAATATAAACACCTATTGATGTAATTATTAATACCAATGATAACTCAAGTCTAGTACTATTTGCAACTTCACTATCACATGGAAATGCCTACATTCATGATTATTCAGCTTATATGCTTTCTCATATAAATAAATATAAACTCAAACTGCATAAGCAAGAATGCTTTTGCAAATAAAGACAAAGTAAAAGATGGACACAAAACACATGAATCATTTCAAACAAATTTGTAACTTTTGTTTCATGTAATCTTTTAAATGAAATGTTAATGAACATCTAAAAAATACATATATTGAGGCCATGAACCCATATATACCAGTTAAGTTATGTTTCAAATTTAAGATACGTTTCAAGTTGCTTACAATGAAAAATAAATGTTACTTTAAAATTTGAAACATATTTATATTTCCAATTTCTAAAATTTTAAAAATACTTGTTTGTTTTTGTATTTATGAGATGTGTACTTCAATATTTTAACTGTACTAGATTTTTATTTACTTATTTTTTTGGCGTTAATCAAATCTTGCTACTTTGCTTCTTATTCTTCTAAGTAGGTAAATATTTCTGGTTGGAAATATTTTAGAGAAAAATGGAAAAATTGCTAAAATCTGCTGAAATTGTCCTTGACGAATTTGCTAAAAGATAGCAAAGGCAACTCTAGAAGAAGTGGATAGGGGAAAAGCTTAGCAGCAAGCTGTTGAGTCTGAAATCAACAAACCGAGGAGCAAATAATTTAAAGACAGCAATTGAAAGAAAACAGACAACAAACCGAGGGAGCAAATTAAAAGACAAAAGCAACTGGAAGAAAACAGACTACGTACAATAATCATATCAAAGGGAAGCAAAGGCAAACATTTATTGTCTACGAGCCAAGTGATAAGTTGGGGCACTGGCCATAATTGGAGCACTCACCATAAGAAAACCTCATCCACACAAAGGTTAAAAAAAGCAGTGGATTATAAGGAGATAGAATGAGTTCACGTTTCTACTGCTAACGACCTTATCAACCTTCTTAGGTAAGGAATAGGTATCAAGTCATTAGGTAATCACTTCAATAAATATGGCATTGCAAGGTCCTTTCAGTGGAGGGCTGACATCAGATTGATATCTCTTCGTTAAGGGTTGCTAAGAATGGAGGGTTGACTTAGCAGGCCTTGCACTTATGTCTTTATAAGTTTATAGCTTCATGTGAAAAATATCTCCAACTCTTTGAAAGGAAATATAGAGTGCTACTCATCTTGGTAAATTTTGCATCCATTTTAATTATCATCTTCTTCTGAGAAGAAAGTTCTGTAGTACAGAAAGGCTGATCGAAAACATCACTAGGCGGAGGTACAATATATCAAGATGTCATGTAAAGAAATGATCTAATAGATAGCAGAGAGCATAGGCTATAAGGCATGTACTTCACAATTCTGCCCAAAAACACAAGATTCAAACATTGGTCGACTTGCAGAGTTAGGATGGATCTCAAAGACCCCTTTCCCGTTAGACCAATTTGATGATCCCATATGGTCAACACAGACGTTTGTCTGTAGTATTTCTTAGAAACATGGCATTATCCTCTCCATTTGATAAGAAGGAGTGGAAGGTTGATTAGTCACACATTGGCTTTCTTGGCTCCTCTTTTGAAAAATGTTCCGAATGAGGTTTGAATTTCTTCTAATGTTTGCCCCTTGGTCTCCGGTAGAAGAAATACAACGAAGAACACTGTACTTGCAGACACCATGGAGAAGATGAAGAATGAACCTTCAATAGACCAACCAACAGAAATTCAGTATATTCTAAAACTTCATCACTACAGTAGCTAAAATAACACATATATACTAGTTAAATCTATTTATTTGGCATATGCAAAAGATAGTCTGTCTTTTATTGTGGACATTTTGAGTGGCTCCTACTGCATAATTGGATGATGTCAACGGAGGATCTTATCACCTGCTGCACTCCATGTAAGAAAAAAGTTGAAGGTGATGGTAATAACCCAAGAGCCAAACCAACTGACAAGGGTCACCAAACTGCCAGCAATGCCTTTTAGATTTATTGGAAATATCTGAACCCATCCAAAAGAAAATCTGTTAGTAAATGATAGACATGAGATTATCTAACTTCTAAATAGAGTATTTGCAGCAGAATGTCTATTTTTCCAATTTTTTTCTCATGCGCACTACTTCTAGTTCCTTTTCAGTGCTCACCTCTGACATTATGATCCATGGAATTCCACCCATTCCCAAAGAGAATGTTGCAATATAAGACTGATCAAAGAAAACAAGTAATCCATGAAGGAAATAAGAAGCTACTAAACACATTGTTATATCAGCAAGAGGAAAGATGTTACAGGAAAAATTGCAATATTCAAGGCCTACACATGATGAACTTACCAAGAGGCCACCTAGAGCCAATGTGCTCACTATGGGTGTGAGATGTGCATTTGTTTCATGACACTGCTACAGAAAGAACCAAAGGCCAAAGAAGTATATCAGGTAAAATTCATATCAATGATCTAGATCTCTTTCAACTCAGATACAAGGGTGTAAGACATCAATCATTTAGGAAGGTTGATGGACATGGTTCCCATTTTGTATCAATCATCTAAGAAGCTTTGATGGACATGGATCCTATTTTGTAAAAACTAATTGTGGAGCATTATATTGGAAAGACGTTTTGCAGATAGAACATGATCACTTCTATAAGTAAGGAAAGCCTCAGCTATTTTGAAACACTGTGTAGTTTCTAACTTTCTTCTAATAGCAGCCCTGTTTTTACCTAGTTTTTATTCTGTTTATGCTGGGTCCATGATTCAAGAGCATGCCAAATATGTTGTTATTTCAGTTTCTTATATGATAAGAGGATATTGGTACAGAAAGACACCTTATCTCTTTCTTAATCATAAAAATGAGACAAAACATGTATATCTCAAGTTAAATTCACATACTTTTACACCATAAGGTTACAGTGTAGCCTATGGAAGCCTCACATTCAAAATACTTTTTAAGTACTCTGTCTGCGTGTGTAAAAGAGAGAATGAGAGTTTGAGACAGACCTGTATGTAGAATGACAATCCAACTAGGAAACAACCTATGCTCATGCCTCCGGCTGAGATCTGAAAAAAGTATTATTTTCACTTTATTGTTTAGAAAAAAAAAAAAATTTCTTTAGTGTTCAGTCTATAGAAGGCTGATTTTAGTCACAATATCAGTGTATACCATCAAAAGTGGTCGTCTTCCTGATTTGTCCAACAGTAGTGCACCTAATGCTGTCATTGGCACCTAGCAAAATTTAATGGTCACGATTTGTCAGACCACTGGTCAAGCATATGTAAATAAAAAACAGAAGAACTTAATGCAGTATCCTGAAGTAATCCTTGTCTTTTCTACTTATCTAGCAGTATCATGGATAGACACTGTGCAAAACACTCAACGTGGAAGGAATATCATTTGGAAACATGCTACATTCAGAAGTAGTTCAGGTCAACTTTCAATTAGGAAGATTTATCTCAGGCCAGCTTTTCAGAAATCACGAAGCTTATTTTTTTATGCCAAAGCAAAAGATATCTAGAAAATGTGAAGAAGAAGCTGATCACCTGGAGGGCCGCCATAGCAACGGATGCGGCATGACCCGATGAAAAGCCTACATTACAATAGTGGGCAATCAGTAATCTGAAAAATATAAATACTTCAAAAATGACAGATACATATTTCAAATTGACATGAAAACCAAGAGCTAGTTGCAATTGCTTACCAGCAGCTTCGAAAATTTCACTGGCATAAAATATAACAGCATTGATTCCTCCTAATTGCTGGAACACCATTAAACCAACTCCAACCTATACATACAGTGTTGATAATGACTAAGATAATTTTGATAAATCATTAGTCATAGAATGTGCAAACATTATTTTAAAGAAGAATTCTACTCACAATAACAGAATGTGCGTATCTGAATTGGAACAAGTCCATTATTCCGGCCTTTGGAAGACTCTCTAACTCTTCCACACACTCCTGAAACATAAAGGGTTGTCGTCTCAGTATTCCAAGAGGAATGAATAAAAGAGCCTTAAAATCCCTAGTCTCAGTATCCCAAGAGGAATGAACTTTGTGGAATTAATTACCTCTATGCTTACTCCATGACCACCTGCTTCAATCAAGATTAGTATATTTTTGATGAATTTTTATGGTGATTAACAAACAATTTTTATATGTAACAACTAAAGAGGAAGTAAGCACCCTGATTTCAGCTGCTTCAGCAGAAATATCACAATCCTTTCCACGAAGGACTTGCAGTGCTGCTTCAAACTCTTGGTTCCTGCCAACCTTTGCCTGCAATAGACCAAAAGTGATCCAATACTCTAAGCATAGACACAAGAATGAATTTGCAAACTTTCTCATATGCTCCATTTTATGCCTTATCATGCATTGAGTGGTTCTTATGCTATTTGCAATTTCCTCAATAAATTGTTTCTAAGTAATTTATTAAATAAAAGAATTCATCCATTTTAGATGGGACAATAATTTCAATAAGACCATACAAAACAACTAATATGAGACCGTGTTTTGCAATACATTTTACATTATTGCCTACCAAAATCAACCGTATAAAATGGCATTACTCACCAACCACCTAGGAGACTCTGGAATAAAGAAGAGACCCAATACCAAAAGAACACACGGGATAATTCCTGCCAATACAAGTCAAATATAAGTACACCGTTTTTCTTCCCAATTGCCAGGACCATTTTTCTAATGTCTATAAGATCTTTTCTTAGGCAATGTGCATTATACATTCTATTAGGGTGCAACCTAGATCTCTTACAGATCCTTCGTTACACCATAAGAAGATGGTCAAGCATTTTTACCCATGATAGCAAGAAGACGCCATCCAACTAGCATCCCGAGCAAATATACAACTAATGTGCCCATGGTTATGGACAACTGTCATAAAAGAGGAAAAACAGTGATGCTCAGTTTAAAAGATTTATCACTCTTCCTCTTTTCCACATCCAAATTCTAATTGACAAAATGGTGTCCATTTTGATAGTTTTTGGATCTCTGCCAAAAAAGGAGAAAAGAGGATGAAAAGTTCATACCTGATTTGTTATTGTGAGCCCCCCCCTCAAGTTCTTGGGAGATATTTCAGCTATGTAGACTGGAACCTGTCCGAGGATTATAAAAATGGATGAGCTGTGATCTATGTCAAAGAGGTAATCCTGTGAACTTATCCATACTATGAGAATACAACGCATCTAAGCAAGGAGAACATACAGTAAAGGAAGTAAGGCCAACTCCATATCCCACAAATAGTCTTCCAATGTTTAATGGGAATGCATCCTGCACCAGAGTAGAATATTATAGTACATTATATTCGTTTTAGAAACTATATTTCCAAAGGGAAAACAATAGTCCTAATTTCAATCTTGTCCAGGTATCCTACCATTTCAAGACATACTCTTATTCTTCAAGGAACAAAGTTAAGATATGTTTGCTGCCATGAAGCAATTTTTTTATGTGATATACTGAATGAAATACCCACTAAGCTAATGAGGAACCTAACAAACCTTTGAAAAGAATATAATGAGCCATCCAGTGATATATGAGGCTGAACACACCCTCAATGTCTGCATTTAGAAGTCAATAGCAGTCAAGCTCCGAACCGCAGTCATAGAGTTTTAATCGGGCTCCACTCCAAATTGATATCATTTCAAACCAAAACAATCCTGAAAGGTATGTCTCCATGTCTGATTGTCATGGTGTCAGGACTTAGATGACAGTAATTAAAGAACTTACCCCTTTCCGACCCATATAATCTGCAATGCGGCCACTCACAATTGCACCACCCATGGCACCTATAGTCAATAGGGAGCCAAAAGTAGAGTACTGTATAGAAAAGTTAAAACATATTTTAGACCCAAATGCAATGAATTAGTAGCATCTTTAGATCTTAGACGATTTAAAAAAACTGTCCAATAAGTACCAAGGTAAACTACTAGTTTCATTGGCTATACCTAGTATAATAACCAATTCAAGATACAGTACCATATTCAATATAGTTTACTGGATTACTTAAAAATGGAAAAGAGAAGAAGTTGAAGGGACTTGGGTCATTGAAAGGCACCTGAGACAGAGTAAGGCCAAGGTCTTCTATCATTGCAGACTGAGTGGGAGAAGAGAAGCCCACCTGCAATGGACGAAGAAACATTAGAAACCCATATCATCATTGGCAGATCACAGGCGCACCCAGAAGTGCTCAATATGAGTTAATACATTAATCTCCAATGTCATGTGTGCCATTTATCTCTGGTCTCCGTATCTGCTGATGGCTGTGTACTATATCGCTGCATTTGCTCCTTTGAAGTCATTAAAAATGCCATCCACCAAATACATGCAGTTTTCTCCTCAGCAGTGCACTCCCAACATTGAATTTATAAAATTATGTTCTGCGGTAAATCATCAAACCATCAACCTTATTTGTATATTTCTCACAATTAGTTTTCTACAATACCAACTTCTACTCAGAGTATCCCAGCTCCCCATCTCTCTTCTACAGCCAGAGTGGAGTTGGGATCCATTAACACTTTCTATGTGTATACATGTGCATAGCATTTAGAGGAGGAACTGGGTGCATTGAATATGAACAGCAGCACAAAACCCCAAACCTGGAGGGGCATATCAGACATCGGTTTAGTTGGGTCTGTGCTAGTATAATATACTAATGTGTATACACCATTTTCATGGTAATAAAACTATACTTACACAATATCCAAACTCCAGAGAGCCCAGCACAACAACAAATGTGCTCAACAGCAGAGTTGCAACAGAGCCTTCATTGCTTCTCCTCTCAGTGGAACTCTTTATTTTATCAGTCTTCTCCTCGGATGGAATCAGTGGCTTGCTGATATCTGCTTGCTCGCTCAATTTTCCATCCTCTAAATCTATTCTGATCGTCATTGCTGTTATCACACTCAGCTTCATAACTGATCTTCAAAATAAAATTGAACTTATGAACCAGAGAGGCCTAATAACTCTCTGGTACAGTAAGAATGTTGGGTATTCTGAAAACCCAACGTTGTTCAACACAATCTGATGGGAAGCCATGGGTGAACCTTGATTTATATGATGATACAAGATTTTAATATTTTATAGATGATGCTGGAATCCAGCATTCTCTGAGTACGCGTCACGTCCATATCTGCTTAAAAATCAGAGAACAGCCTGGAGCCTACAAATCTTATCAAACTAGTTTGTGACCATGTAGATTATTGCTTGAAGGCACGCCCATGTTCAGGACTGTCGAAAGTTTCACAATAATTTATTCCACACGCAGACGAAACATAATGCAAACAAAATGGAATTCAAATCCATAAAAGAGTCCCATCTGAATTATTGGCACTCTACTTGACCTACAAGTATGTTAACCATTAGAATTTGGAATCCCTCAACTTGTTGCTTCGTGTTTTTTGTTATTTGAAATGAGAAGACAAGATATCTAACCGCAACCTCTGAAAAAGATTGATCATCCGGATGGATAGTACCGTGTATCCTGCTTATGAATTAATGTATCCCGCACGAAAATTTATTTTTTATTGATTAAGGAAACGACACAATGCCACATCAAAAGACAGAGTCAGCATCTTCCAAAACCCAAAGTGTGGAATTTTTTGTCATTGAAAGATTTTCTTTCCAGAGACACTTCGTACAATTTAAAGTAGGTGAGAATCGAGATAATATGTAATATTTTAACTATAATGTTAATTTATAATTAATTTTTTGAATTGTAATGTTAATTTATAATTAAAATTTGAAAAGATATGTACTAAATATTTATTATGAAATAAAATTATATTAAATTTAAAAGAATAGAATATATATTAATTTAATATAATATTTAAAAAATTAAAATTAGTCAATAAGAACTATCATTAAAATCTTATAATTTTATTGAATTAAGAACTACCATCAAAATATTATAATTTTATTGAATTAATATGGTATTAATTGAAAGAATACAATTCATTAAAATGAAAAAATAATATGAAATTTATTATATTTTAAATCTTTCACTAAAATATGATAATTTTGAAAAAAAAAAAAATCAAATAAAATGATTCATTTCAGTCCCATAACATGTGGTATAACATAATTTTAACAAGAGTTGCATGTAGCTTAGTTTTTGCTTTTTAATTTAAAATAAATAAATAAAAATATTATTATTTTAAAATAAAAATATTATTATTTTAAAATAATAATAATAATATTTTATATAAAGTGTAATTATTAAAATTGTGAAGCTATAAATTTTGGAAAATACAAATTGCTTATAAAATACATGAATCTAAATAAATTAAATACATTTAGTTTTTGAAGAATAAAACAAATTACAATATTAATAAATTAAATGTTAATTATGAGTTAATAAATAAGCATATGTATATAATTCTTAACTTGTAAAATAAATAAGCATATGTATATAATTCTTAATTTGTAAAATAAATAAGCATATATATATATATATATATATATATATATATATATATAAGTTAACGATACAATCAATACTATTTATGTAAAAAAAAATCAAATTCAAATTGCAATTAAAAAAAAAAATATCAATATAAATAAAAATCAATTACATCATAAATATTAATATTGATAAAAAACTATATAAATAAATTAAACAATTATAAACTAAATACATTTATATTATTAAATTAAATTAATAATTTTAAAGTTGAAGAATCATCCTTAAAAATATGAATATTATATATTTTTATATCAATATAAATAAAAATCAATTACATCATAAATATTAATATTGATAAAAAACTATATAAATAAATTAAACAATTATAAACTAAATACATTTCTATTATTAAATTAAATTAATAATTTTAAAGTTGAAGAATAATCATTAAAAATATAAAAATTATATATTTTTTATTATAAATTACATGTACTAAATGAAATTTGAAAATGTATTTATATATATCTAATTAAACATTTATATTTTGTTTTTCATTACACATTAACCTGGACTTGATGTTATAGATAATAATACATACATTTTATTTTATAAATGTTGCTTATACGCATGCTATAGTAGGCTTTGCAACACCATCAATGCTTTACAATGTTTACTAATTGATTGACCGTTGATAAGACAATAGCATATACTCCAATTGATTTTTAATTAGAATGATATTTTAATTATAAATTATAAAATTTTAAGTTATTATATAAACGGTTAGAAATTTCTAAAGCTAAATATATTCATTATGTATTTATGTGCTCTATTTGTATTACGCAGTTCCTTATATAAATATATGAGATTTTACATATTTTATATGTGAAATAAATAATTTTAGAATATTGTTTTCATAAGCTGCTAAATATTAATATCTACGTAGTCTCATAGCTATGAAAGTAAGTAGTTTACTACTATAAAATTAATTCTTTTCAATTAAGTTATTTAAAAAAAACATATTTCTCATGTATAGAATTGAAATACATATCTCATGTGCTAAGCATAGTTTGCATAATCACATAAATCCATTTAAAAGTGTTCTATGCTTGAGCCAAATCAGAATTTGATGTAACTTTACAAAGTTTTAAAGCTTTATAGTCCCTTCATCTGTCCAACTAAGTTTACCTACTGCTAAAAGAATGGCTACAATTTTTTTTTCTTTATTTGAAACAAGGCAAAGCTTATAAAAGAATGACTACTAATATCTCCATCTAATAGAAAAAAATATTTCTATTTTTTCAAAATTTGTCTTAAAAAAATAAAAAGGAAATACTAAGAATATATCAATTTCTGAAAAACTCATGAAACCTGGGAAAATTGTTGCTGAGTTGTTCACTTTATAAAAGGTAAAGCATATTATGTTAGTTTTTTATAAAGGCATTTGATTCTTAATGGCCATATTATTTTTTTTTTTTATAAAGGAATTTGATTCTTAATGATGGCCAAGGAGATAATAAGGTTTATGATGAAAGTATTTATGAACCAGTTTGAAGACATAAAAAACCTACAATTTACATGACAATGCCTAATACAAAACAAAAATGAAAATGTTGACAGGTCAACGTCACCGGACTCTTTCACTTTAGGATTGTCTGTCAATTCTTTTGCTTTTGAGTTTGACCTAATGGGATTCTTTCACTTTTGAATAGTATCCTGATTCTTTTGCTTTCGAGTTGACCTAATGAACATTTCATTACACTGCCATGTATATGGAAGATGAAGATGAATTTCCAAACGGCTGTATAGTGTGCGATTTACATTTCGAGTTTTTCCTAATGAACATGTCATTAAGCATTTGAACAATGACTTTCCAAACCAGTTGAGAGTCTGCGATTGCAGGTTAAATTTGAGTTTCAACCATAATTTATAAGATGGTGGGTGCTTTACTTCCATTCAAAAATTATATGCACTAGCATATATACAAACTTAATGGTGGGTGCTTTACTTCCATTGAAAAACTATGAACATACCAGGATGAACATTGAATGTCTCATACTCAAGTAATCAATTATGGTATTGTCGTGCACCCATGACATTGTCCACCAAATAGTGGTATTAACAAAGCAAACACTTACCACTATGTAATAATCATTGCTTGCATTATGGTTGACCTTTTGTTGCGATATGTAGGACCCTTCTGTCTCCACAAGAAGGAGATTTCTGAATTCTGGAGTTCAAAGAAGTTGAAATCCCAATATTCTGTACCCTGATGCGATAGGTTTTGCTTGTGTCAAATAAAACATCCCCCAATCACTCTACAGAACTTAGTGTATAATTAGACATAAACAAGTGGATAAAGAACCTTGTACACACTATGAACATACCAAGTTGAACACTGAATCTCTCATACTCAATTCCAGTGGTGACCAAATCATTGTAACGGTAGGGGCCTTTCCCATTAAAGAGAACTCCATCAGGAATTCCAAGGTCCTTGCCATCATCAAGGGTTGCTCTCAAATCCTTCCTTCCACAATAAGAAAAATATAAAAAAATAGACAATCTACATCATTACCAATCATTGATTTCAATCGCATAAGTACAATCATGACTTGTGTGTGGTGAAGCTACACTCACTTTGTGACTTCTTGTATACCAATCACCAATAAAGATTGTGAAATCTCTATCCGGATTCCCAAAGGGAACATGAATCACTACACGATTGTTCACAATAATTCCTCCAAGCCCTCCTGCTACCCTCTAAAAGTGAAGGGAAGGGAAGTAAAAGAAGCTACCAATCTAATCCTTTTCCTAAAAAATTATAGGTCCAGTTCCATCCTACAGGAATGGGGCAATTGGTCCCAGATACGCCATAGGTTTTGAAACCCTAGGTCACCCGCAGATTCAAAGTCCTAACCCTAGGATGGCAGTGAACGCTCCACTAAACCCTTCGCTAGCTGCAAGATTAAAACCCTCCTACCTCCTATCGACCAGTTCAGAGACCCTCCATAGCGATTACCATCTTAGCAATAAAAATAAAACAATTTAGCTCGAAATTCCTAATTCCATCCATCAAATGCACTCTATCAAGTAAGTAGGCAAGAGACTTACCTCGCATCAAAAAACTTACCAGGCATCCTCTGTGTCTATGCCTTCCTCGGGTTCCATCCTACAGGAATGGGGCAATTGGTCTCAGATACACCATCTTGCCAAGAGTTTCTTCGAATATATAAACCATTCCTGCAGCGGAGAAAATATGATATTGTCAGAAAGACGTTCCTTTACCTTGAATATTAGAACTCGGCCATTCACAATCACATTAGAGATTTGTATTCACATAACTCAGAATTGCATTAAGTTTCATAAATTGGGCAATGCATTTGCAAATACATTTATAAGCAGAATAAATTCATACCAGGTCATCAAAAGTGGCTCATCCAAATTATTCACAACATTCACTATGACATTCCAATTGGTTGTCAAGTTGACCAAGGGTACATGAAATTACCCATTAATGACAATCACCTACAAGCCGACCAAACATTACTTAACAAGTTCAGTTCAGATAAGTAATAATAAAGAATACATTTAATAGATTGGCACGAATACATTTAATAGTACTTGATCCTTTATCTTATGCTCCAACTGAGCATCATCCAACAGCAAAGAAACCACGTCTTCAGTAGGAGGTAGATCACCTGATCCCCTATCATAACAAAATGTTGAACAATATTTTAACTCTTTGCTAAATAGATGGTAGTGGACTATAGAAGGAAGGAAATTTCAAGAGTAAACATTGTGAAGGCAAAATGTCAGAAAATAACAAATACATGTCCAACAGAGCTTAAAGATGTTGTCACCTGCATAATTAAAATCACAAGTAATAGTCAAAGGTAATTCATGTTTTGGGTATCAACTTTGGGAAGGAATTTTCATATATCAATTTTTTTTACCGGAAATTCAAGTAGCTGTCAAACAAAATTGCTTTATAATGTTGTTGAACATTTCTCTTACTACCACATCCTTTACTACATTGAAACTACAGAACTTGCACAAGCCATTTAAAAATGTGTATACATCACATCAGTCACTCTGTCAACATTTTTCTCCCTTGCTAACTAGAGCGCCCTCAACTCTGCAGCACCAAAAATAAACATAAATTTTATGTTGAATCATAAACAACATTATAAAGCAAAACACAAACACGTTTGTTCAGGGCTTCAAATCAAGCTTACTTTCATTTACGTGTGGAGACAGTAACACCGAAAATGTCGTTAAAAGGATTTGTGGAAACCAGAGATGCCCAAAGAAGCTTGAGGGCCTAATCAAAATAAAATTATCATCGCGTTGCCATTACAACATTATGAACACAAAATAACTATGAACGAGTATTATATATCCTTACCTCGTTGTACTAAAAACATAAGTACATCCAAAATCATGGAAGCCATAACAAGATCCTGAACTTTGAAACCCTAACCATAGTTCTATGCTTCCATTATATAACAAGTAGTATGCCGCAAAGTTCAACAATACTTCAATATAGGTGAAGGCAGCCTGACCTGATCAAAAAGTAGAAAATCCAAAAACAAAAAACTTCATTTTCCATTGTGCCACCTGACCTAGAAAAAAACACCCTACTCACCTGGAGCTTCATGTCCAAAGAACCAATGTTTCCATGGTTGACAGTTCTAACAACCATTGAACAAACCCTAATGCCAAGCGAACCTCTGACAGAGGTGTTGTGTGCACGCAACTAGTCCTTAATCCATAAATATTGTCCTTAAAGACAAGACTCTTTAAGGCCGAGATTATGAAATAGCTTCACCTTGAAAAAAAAAATTAAATGCAATAGATCTTTCAGGCTGAGATTCTGAAATAGCTTCACCTTGAAGAAAAGATTAAATGGAAATGGCTATGAGATAACTTCAAGAACTCGAAATGATAACCCATTGTCAGATGGGCTGACAGATGCCCTGCAAATCACCCAGGTGTCCCCAAATCTATCAAGAATGGCAATCCACTAGTGCACAAATATTTCTATAAATTTGGTAAGTAATACTATGTAAATGATTTTTTATTTTCTCTACAATTTTTAAGATTCTATGAAATGATAAAAATTGTCTAATCAATAGCTCTAGTCCAATAAACATTAAGAAAACACCTATTTAAAAAAATTGAAAAATAACATTATTTTGGTTAACCTTAATAAAGGTAATGTTTTTTCAGTAGATTCATTTCAACTAATAGTAAAAGGCGGAACATATAGTCTCTGCCTACGGCAGGGACTAAAAAACTTGTATATTAAGGATTTTATGGGAAAGTGATCCACAATGCATGTTTTTTATTATAAAAATATTTTAAAAAATAAATTATATACTATCAAAATTTAAAATAAATTATAACTTAAAATTTGATATAAATTAAATATTTAAATATAAATTATATTTTCAAAATATAATATAAATATTTGTTTTAATACTCTTACCAACAACATCAATTCCGATCAACTTCTAAAATGAAGTGATATTGGGTGGTGGAAACATGGTCTGGAGGCATGGATATGAGATGGTTGTCGATCGGGGTAACTATTGGGGATTCTGGCAGGAGATATTCCTCATATGAACCAACAACTTAGAGTCAAGTTGATTCTTTCGAATCAACCCAATACCAACCAAGTATAAAAAAAGTGGGAACATCACGAGTTGGTTCGATCGCGGTTTCTCTTGTTTTAGGGTTTTTAATTTTTATTTTTGGTTTGGTTTGTCTTTAGTACTTAGTTTTCACCTTTTCACTTTTTGGGTTTTTCTTGCTACTTTTGGGGGTTCTGCTTTTTTGTCCTGTTTCCCCTCTAGGTTTTTTGATACCTTTGGAGCACTTTTTGGTGGCGTTTGGCTTTTATCCATGATACCTTTTCGGACACCTGGAGGTGACCCTTGTCCGACGTTTGGGGGCTACACTTGTCCTCCATTTATTTTTTTGAATGGATCAACACTTTACACATGCCTCGATGCATGAAAAGGGTTCACTCGAGGGGCTTCCTGGATCTTTTGGAACCCTATTCTTGGCGACTGGTTCACATTCAGAGGAGAAGGCAGTGCAAAGGAAATCTGGTTTGACTAGAGCTAAAGCTCGTCAGCGGCGCTCTCTCAAAGCCATTAAGGTGAGAGAGGGCAAGTTACAATTTATTATTGACACACAGACAAACCTTGAGAGCATTGAGATGCTATTGTGTCGGGCTTTGGTGGGAAGACTAGAATACATCTCTGGCAGTAGGAAAGAATTGCTGGATTGGGTCAGTAAAACCTGGACCCCTTTAGTGGGTATGGTTCCTAGAGTAAATATCCTCATGAATAGGTGGATTTTGTTCATTTTTCCGAATGTTGAATGTGTGAGTAACATTCTGGGCAATGTCTAGTTGTTTAAGGATGGCTCGTTGGTAATAAAAAGATGGCACAGTGCTTTTGACCCTTTACGGGAGAAGCAATGTAGAAGACATATCTGGATGCTTCTCCCCAGTCTCCCTATAGAATTGTGGACATACAATATACTTATTGGGTTAGCAAACCAGGTTGGAATATTTATCCGCTTGGAAAACAATTCACTTGGTGTTGACAAACGCATTGCCAGAGTTATGGTGGAACTTGATATGAGCTTGGGGCTTCCTGCTGAAGTGGATGTGGTATGGGGTTCCCGTGTTTTCTCTCAAAGGTTGGATTACTTTAAGTTACCTTTTAGATGTTTTGGCTGCCACAATACAGAAAATATCCTTTCCAGATGTCCCTTTGGGTCTTCTATTCCTATTGAAGTTGGTGACGATGTGGGTTTTACTTCTGCTTCTTCGGGTTACTGCATATCTCGTTTTCGGCCGGTTATCTCTCAGCAACTATTCTCGGGTAAGTCTTCTCCTAATGAGAATACTCCATATAAAGGTGTATCTAATGCGAAATTGGACTTTTATTTAGATGCTGAGAGATCTTTAGATAAATGAATTTCTAGTGGGGAATTAACACTAAATTTGGGTGGGCCTCTATCGTCTTCTGTTGCTGCCCTAAATGGTCCATCGAACCTTAATCCTGTTGGTTTCCTTGCCAGTTTGCCAGTTGGTTTCCCTCTTTTGACTACTCTCGATTGTCAGCCATGTTTTGAGGTTAGTGTGGGTTTGGAGATCCTTTCACCATATAAGGTGTCCTCTTTTGATACGAAAGCTAAGGTTTTTACGATGGAAGAAAGAGATGTTTTACAAGAGTGTGGTTATAACCCTAGACCAGTTGACCCCTGTATCACTCCTCTCATTGTCTATTCCAAACAACCCTCATCGAATCATGATGGTTTTCCCCTTTGGTTTACCCGCTTCCAAAATGTACCATCCGAAAAAAAAAGAAAAACTTAGCGAAGTCATCTGAAGGGGTTGAGGGTGAATATATTCCCATCTCTACTAGACTCATTGACTCTCATCAGGATAACGTTCCTCCTACCTCTGAACGGGCACTTAGAGCTTTGAAGCCCAACACATCCATTGATTAATGTTAATTTTAACCTTAAATGTCAAGGGTTTGGGTAAGGCTACCAGGGCTAGGGCCTTATCTAAACTTTTT
This sequence comes from Larix kaempferi, assembly GCA_027924585.1. Taxonomy (NCBI): domain Eukaryota; kingdom Viridiplantae; phylum Streptophyta; class Pinopsida; order Pinales; family Pinaceae; genus Larix; species Larix kaempferi. The sequence goes on along the minus strand of BSBM01000486.1, from coordinate 1,391,170 downwards.
CATACTATTAGCTCGAATTTAATCCTTTTGCAGGAGACTATGTGTGAAGATTCCAAAGCTATTTTGAGGGTTATCAATATTCTGTCAGGATGGGAATTTGTTGTTATTTCTGCTTGTGGATTATCTGGTGGTCTATTAGTGGGGTGGAATCCTCGTTTCTATCATTTTTATGCTTATAAGACAAAATGGGGTATTTTGCTAGATGGCTGGAGCAAGGTTCGCAATTTTAAGATGACTGTGGTGAATTGCTATGTAGCACTCAAGGACAGACTTAAATTATGGAATTCATTTAATGATTTTGGAATTATGAATTTGGATAACCTGATACTTGCAAGTGATTTAAATTTTACTCGTGTTGCCTCTGAAATCTGGGTTTATTCTGCAAAATCGGATGATCTTGTAGATTTTATCTCAGATATACTAAATTCCAATGACCTAGTTGATATGCCGACAAGTGTCATAATGCCTACGTGGAAAAATGGCATATTGGGTGCTGATGGTATCCACAAAAGACTTGATTGGTTTTTGGTCAATAGGTCTTTGTTGAATGTGCTTCAAAGATATAGACCTTGGGTTGGTGATTCTATATTTTCATATCATTGGCCTGTTTTTCTTCGATTTGAAGATTCCAATTCTCTTTTGAATTACCCTTTCAAGTTCAATTCTTCTCGACTTAAGGATGAATCTTTCTGTGCAACCATTCGGGAATTCAGTTGAATTGTGAGTTGGAGGAGGGTTTAAATCCAATGGAATCTTTAGTCTTTAAGCTCAAGAAACTTAAAAGCTTTTCCATAAAATGGATAAAAAAAACTAAGATGGAGAGGCAAGCATATGAGAAGCTTGAGGAACAAATTCAAGCATTGCATTTAAAGAATATTAGCCAGAGACTTGAGTTGGAAGAGACTGCTATGTTAAAACTCCTAATGTAGGAAAAATAAAAATTTATGATTCAAGAAGAGATGGATTGGTGGCTCAAGAGTCGGGTCATCTGGATAGAATTGGGAGACAGGAATACAAATTTTTTTCATGCTTTTGCTACTTCTAGAAGAAATAACAATGCTATTTGGGAGATGAATTATGAGGATGGTAATACTATTACTGGACAGGAAAGGTTTCAAGACTATGCAAAAAAGTTTTTTGGTAATATATTTTCTGATTTTGGACAATGTGACCTTAATGCTCATTTGAACGTGACCAGGATTTTCCCAAACGTTTTTAATGAACATGATGCTCTGGAATTGGGTAGGAAGGTTACTCTGAGAGTCGGGTCATCTGGATAGAATTGGGAGACAGGAATACAAATTTTTTTCATGCTTTTGCTACTTCTAGAAGAAATAACAATGCTATTTGGGAGATGAATTATGAGGATGGTAATACTATTACTGGACAGGAAAGGTTTCAAGACTATGCAAAAAAGTTTTTTGGTAATATATTTTCTGATTTTGGACAATGTGACCTTAATGCTCATTTGAACGTGACCAGGATTTTCCCAAACGTTTTTAATGAACATGATGCTCTGGAATTGGGTAGGAAGGTTACTCTGAGAGTGGTTGAAGACATTTTGAGATTATTTTCTAAGGAGAAAAGTCCAGGGCCGGATGGCTGGACTGTTGAGTTGTTCCTTCACTTCTTTGACATTATGGGTGATGAGATTCTCCAATTTGTTGAATTCTCCAAAACTGAAGGGTTTATTTCTGGGGTTGTGAATTCCACTTTTTTAACATTAATTCCTAAGTGCAGCAAACCAAGCTCTTTTGGGGACTTCATACCAATTGCTTTATGCAATTTGATCTACAAATTGATATCCAAGATTATTGCGGTAAGATTAAAGCTTGCTTTGTCAAAATTTATATCTCCTAAACAATTTGGTTTTTTGCAGGACCGCCAAATTTTGGATGCTGCTGGCATCACATAGGAGATTATCCACACCATTAAGAAAAGAAAAAAAAGAGGCTTTACTCCTCAAGATGGATCTTGATAAATCCTATGACATAGTAGATTGGTGTTTTCTAACATTTATATTGATTCAAATTGGAATTCCCCCTTTGGTTATTAGATGGATCATGGCTTGTGTCTCTTCGAACAATATTGCAGTTCTGGTCAATGGGGTGCCTTCAGGTTTCTTCAATTGTTCTAGGGGCATCCGGCAGGGATGCCCCTTATCCCCTTTACTTTTCCTACTTGTCATAGAAGGCATCAGCAGATTGATTAACAAAGCAAAATCAGATGGGAAAATAAAAGGTATAAGAATCTCTACTAAGCTTGTTTTTCCTCACCCGCTCTTTGTCGATGATGTCCTGCTTGCTGGTCCCGATTCTCTAAATGAATGGATACATTATTAGGAAATTATAAAGGAGTTCTGTGTGGCTTCTGGTATGAAGGTGAGTCAGAAGAAATCAAACTTTTATGGTCATCTTGTTGAGGACTCCAAGTTCAAGGATATTAACAGGTTTTTACCTTATAATATGTGTCTATTGAATGATGGCTTTAAATATCCGGGCTATCAGCTAAACCCAAGGACTACAGAATAAAAGATTGGGCGTGGCTCTTAAAGAAAGTTGAACATATTATCAATCAGTGGACTTTTCGCCTGTTATTTATTGGTGGGAGGCTCACACTTGTTAAGGTTGTGTTAACAGGTATTCCAGTCTCTTGGCTGACTCTCACAAAAATCCCCAATCTATTTTAAGTTCTCTAAGGAAATTGTTCTCGAACTTCCTCTGGTATGGGGGAAAAGGACATAACACTTTGATCATGGCAAGCTGGGATAAAATTGCTCTTCCTGAAGCTTGTGGCGGGTGGGGAATTAAGAACTTGGACATATTCAGTAAGGCATTGCATCTTAAGAGCCTCTGGAGGGGTGATTTTGGCTGAACTCTCCGGTCCAATGTTTTGCCAATTAAATATATTAAGGAGGATCCTGTTAGTTGGCTGAGAAATCCGAAAAAAAGGATTAGGCGCACTTCTCCAATATGGTTTGGGTTCATGAAGGTTTTTAATTGGTTGGCGAGGGATCTCATTTGGCAGGTTGGTACATGGAAAGATATCTTAGTTGGGATTGACCCTATCCTGGGGCTCGAAGATAATTACGCTCTCTCTGAACCTATCATTTCACATCTAAAGGAATTTGAATGTGCAACTCTCAACAAAATTAAAAAAAGAAGCGGTTTTGGAGCTGGGTACTGGATGAATGCAAAAGATCTTGTTTTTTCTGGTCAGTATGCGTGGGAGTGGGATCAATATGCTAATTCTTTAAATTGTGCAGGGTGCATACTTAGTAATGTTAAAGATGCTCTCATCTAGCAAGGAAATCCCGTTGAGGGTAAGGTTACTAGCAAATCGGATTATGATAATTTAATTTTGGACAGGTGTTATTTTCCTCAACAGTGGTGGTTCAAACGTCTTTGGAAGTGGAGCATTCCATTGAAAGATAAGTGCTTTATGTGGTTTTCTTTATATGGAATATTAAATACCTGCGATAATTTAGTAAAGTCGGGTTGGATAGGCCCTAACATTTGTCTTCTATGCAAAAACAACGCCGAATCAAGCTCCCATCTCTTTGCTCACTGTTTGTTTACTAGCGATATTTGGAGGAGATTGTACTCTTCATTAAATATTGGTATGGTTTGGGGACATGAAAAATTCGATATATGTACTCTCAACTGGTTCAAACAGTGTCGTAAACACCCTTTTCTTCCAACCATTATTTCATGGTCTATTTGGCATTTCAGAAATCAGGCTATCTTTGAAGATATGATCCCTAATGTCTTACATGTATGCATCCAAATCTTGAATTTGTGCAAGCTCTATTTGAGGAAGCAGGTGCCTCACAAAATTCAGAAAGTTAGTAACTTTGATTGCCATTACAACAACCCTGTTACCTTCTTTGATGGGGCTACAACAAACGGTCTTTGTGCAGCTGGAGGTGCTATTTTTCTGAACCAGAGTCATTATTTCACTTTGAGGATTAACTGTGGAACAAGTACTAATATGAAGGAGGAGCTTCTGGATTTGTGGTGTGTTTTGAAGGTGGCCCATATTTTTGGGTTTGCAGAGCTTAAAGTTTTTGGAGACTCGCGGATCACTATAAAATGGGTTGAAGGTGTTTATTGCGCCGAGAGGTGCTCTACAGCCCAGTATGAGGGAGATCTTGTAATGTGTATGTAGCGTTACATCTAATATAACGTAAAAAGTGATTGCACCGAGTGAAATGAGGTGCTCTACAACCCAGCATGGGGGAGATGTTGTAACGTGTATGATGTAGCGTTACATATAATAAAATGTAAAAAGTAATTTTTTTAATGAAAAAAATTCATGTAGCGTTACATCTAATAAAATGTAAAAAGTAATTTTTTTAATTAAAAAATAATTAAAAAAATTCATGCCGGCTCATAAAATAAAAAAAATTATGGAAAGTATTTAAAAAAAATCCATGTTGGTTCATAAAATAAAATATTATGAAAAGTAATTAAAAAATAGATGTTCGTTTATAAAATAAAAACTTAAAACTTAAACCCGGATCTATAAATCAAGAGAGATCAAATTTCTTGAGTTTAAATTTAAAAAAATAAATACACCTCAATAAATTGGATCCCTCTCGGTGCTTGACAGATACGGGTTTAAGATGGATCTATGCTGGTAGTAAAAAGTGATAATATGATAGAGATCTTGTAACGTGTATGTATCGTTACATCTAATAAAACGTAAAAAGTATCGATAGATACGGGTTTAAGATGGATCTATGATGGTAGTAAAAAGTGATAATATGATGGAGATCTTGTAATGTGTATGTATCGTTACATCTAATAAAATGTAAAAAGTGATAATATGAGCGAGATCTTGTAATGTGTATGCGTGTATGATGTAGCATTACATCTAATAGTAAAAAGTGATAATGTGATAAACTAATTAATATTTTGTCGGTCATTTAGAAACGACGTGAATTTAGAAACGGTGACTATATATAATACAAAAAACAAGCATAATACAAAAAAAATCATACACAATTATAAAACACTATTATGCATAGAAGAGAAAGCATTATGAGCGGCAAATAGCTAATTTTAAATCTGAGCGAAGTGTTCTGACCCAAATAGGTAATTTTAAATCTGTTTAAAATTTTAATTTCACTTAAATTTGAAAATTAAATTTACTGCTGTAGCCGCAGCCTCCTCCCACCTGCAATCTCCTCCCTTGGACTGTGCAGCCGCCTCCTCTCTCCCTCCTCCCTCCCGCCACAGCTCCTCCCTCCCGCTACAGCTCCCTTCGTCCTCTCCTCCTCCCCTCCACCTTTCTCCACCTCCTCCCTCCTGCTCGCGAGCTCCCTCCCTCCCGCCGGCGTCCCGATCCCTCAATCCTTCCTGCGCAATCACCTGCCCTCCACTCACGCCACCTCCCCCCCCTCCACCTTCCTCCCTCCCCCCCCTCCTACTGCACCCTCCCTCCCGCCGACGACCTGCTCCCTCCCCCCTTCCTACTCAACCGCCTCCCCTCCCCTCGCGCCTCCTCCCCCCCACCTTCCTCCCTCCTGTCACTTGCTGCTCCCCTCCTTCCTACCGGCGGCCTGCTCCCTCCCTCCGCCTGTTGCACCCTCCCTCCCGCAGCCGCTTGCATCCCCAAAATTTAAACAAAAAATAAATTTAAATTTAAACAAAATTTAAATTTATATATAAACAAAATTTAAAATTAAATTTAAACATAAATTATACTTTTAGATTTAAATAAAAATTATATTTAAAAATAAAATTAAATAAAAATTATATTTAAAAATATAATTAAATAAAATTTATATTTAAAAATATAATTAAATAAAATTTATATTTAAAAATAAAATTAATATTTAAAAATAAAATTTATATTTAAAATGATAGAGCTTAGGATTTTAACGTGTATGTGTATATTTTAAAATGACATTTAAATCTAAAACTTTTTAATATAATTTATGAGAGAAAAATGATCATATTTAATTTAGTTAGATTTAATATATATATAATTAGTTTTAGATTTAGATTTAAAAATAAATATATATTAAATTTAAAATTAAAATATATATGTTAAATTTACTTAGATTTAATATATATATTTAGTTTTACACTAAAATTAATGCATCTTGGGTGTATCCCATTGGTAACATATTGTGGTGGTCATAGGTAGGTCACGGTGTCAAATCCTATTGATCCACCCTTCCCCCATTTTCAAGTTTATATAGAATTTTTATACTATTTATAATAAGAATTACTTGTGGTATAGTGGTAAGGGTGTGCGGATAATGGGTGAGAGGTCGAAGGTTAGATCCTCCCAAACCACTTATTTTTTTGGAAAATATATTGAATTTTACACTTGCATAGATTTCAGTGTATTATTTTTTAAAATTGCATAGATTTCCGTGTCAAGTGTGTGGGGATAATGGTAAGGGTTTGGGGATAATGGGTGTGAGGTCCAAGGTTTGATCCTCCCAAACCACCTATATTTTTGGAAAATATATTGAATTTTTAAACTATATTGAAATTTACACTTGCATAGATTTCAGTGTATTATTTTTAAAAATTGCATAGATTTCAGTGCCAAGGGTGTGGGGATAATGGTAAGGTGTGGGGATATTGGGTGTGAGGTCCAAGGTTCGATCCTCACAAACCACCTATATTTTTGGAAAATATATTGAATTTTTAAACTATATTGAAATTTACAATTGCATAGATTTCAATGTATTATTTTTTAAAATTGCATAGATTTCAGTGTCAAGCATTGATTTCATTGTGGATTACAAATATGCATTAATTTCAGGGTATATGTTAATCGTTGACATTTTTGATATAGATTCAACACTAGAAATTGAAGATCTGCATGCGGAAGATGCTATGAGAAAAACAAAATAAGAACAAAAATCTAACAAAATGACAGCAAAAGAACAAGAAGAAGACTTGAAACGAAAAGCAGAAGATGTGAGACGAAAGGTGTATGAAATGACAACAAAAGAATGAGAAGAACGAAGAAAAGGAAACGCAGATCGATAGAAAGAATATCGAAAAAGAAATTTAGACAACTTGACAACAGAAGAACAGGAGGAACAAAAAAAATGAAACGTTGAATGACAAAGAGAGAATCGAGAGAAAAAGTTGAAGCATTTGGAAGAACAAGGAAATCAATTTACAGCACAACAAATAAATCAAAATGTAGAACATGATATGGCAAAAATGTAGAACGACAAGGCGATAATGTTAATCGACAAGGTGATAATGTTAATCGACACGGCGAAAATGTTGATCGATAAGGCGAATATTCAACCCATATACCAGTAGAACCAACTGTGGGAGATCGTCAACGTGTAATGGTCAGAGATCGATGTGTTGATGACATGGTCCAATTTCAAGCAAATCCAATTACTAATATGGCCGGAGATAAGGAGATCAAAATTGACAATAATATATCCGTACCATCTGAAGAAATGACATAAAAAAATGAGAAGATGACTTGAAGTGAAAAGCATAACAAAAAAAAGAATCTCGAAAAAACAAGTTGGGCGAAATGACATCAGAAGAACAAGAAAATCGAAGAAAACGAATTGCAGATCAACAAAAATTATGATAATCCTCATAAATCTATCTATGTTTCAACCTAACTTGTTCCTTAGAATGCTCATCAAACTCTAGTTTGACGAAATCAAGTTGCAGAACAACAAATAAATCAAAATGTACGAAATGGCGAAATGACGACAGAAGAAGGAGAAGAACGAACAAAACAAACACAGATCAACAAAAAGAAAATCGAAAAAAAAAGTTAGGCGAATTGACAGCAGAAGAACGAGAAGAACAAAGAAAACGAAACGTTGATCGACAAAGAGCATATTGAGAGAGAAAGTTGAAACAATTGGAAGAACAAAAAAATCAGTTTGCAGAACAACAAATAAATCAAAATGTACGAAATGACGACAAAAGAAGGAAAAGAACAAACAAAACAAAACGTAGATCAACAAAAAGAGAATCAAAATTTTTTTTAGGCGAAATTGTCTATATTTTCCAGTTTAACAATTTACTCAATCCTTAATACTTATTACTTACATTGTGATAATCCTCATAAATGTATATGCGTTTTGAACTTAACCTGTTCCTTACAAAGCTGATCAAACTCCAGTTTTGTGTCACCACCCATGACTAAAACCAGCCTAGATCCAAATCCTAAGGCTCTATCAAGCGCCGAGAGGGATCAAATCTTCCGAGGTGCAAACCTCTTCTCAGGTATTGCACTCAAGGATTTTTTCGAATAGAGGTTTGCACCTCGGGAGATTTGATCCCTCTTGGCGCTTGACAAAGCCTTGGGATTTGGATCTAGGATGGTAATTTGAAAGTCACAACTCTCCTTCAATGGTGTAAGAGGATCATATCAGCAATACAACTCTTCAAGAAAATATCCTTTGAGCATATATACAGGAAACACAATTCATTAGTTGACAAGTTCTCAAAATTGGCTTTGGAGGGAGAAACTGGCTACTTATTTTGGGAAGAAATCCAGGACTCACATATCTGTGATATGGGTTCAATGTGGTTTTTTGACTAAAATCTCTGCTCAGTTTTTTTTTGCCTTAGTGTTTTTGGTACGCAGGATAGTTATTCTGATTTTGAAGTTCCAATATGCCGGTAGTTATAGATTTTCGTTAGGGTTGTGGTTACACTGTATATGATCATTATCCCATGTTTATTTTTTGTTATATCGGTCCTTTTAAAAGACTCAAGATCATTGATGTACTATTTGATTCTCTTTGAATAACAATAGTATGCTTTTTTTCTTCTGAAAAAAACGACATCAATTCAAATCAATCACGAGTAAGTCATATTCGCTACCTACCTCTAATGTCAAAGCATATTTTTTATTAAAAATATGTATCAAGGATCTTCTTGGAAAGGATTTTACATTATATTACAACTTTTAGTGGTAATATTAGTTTTAATTCAAAACCTTGTAATTTCAAATTTGATATGAATCGTAACAATTAAATGCAAATTACATATAACATTGTTGCACACACATTATTGGTTTTCATTTGTGTAGATGTTGGACCCTAAAAGCATGCTTCTAGGTTTGGAAAGCTTAAGGCATGTTTTGCACTAACAAATATGAGTTCTTCTTAGTTTGAATGTGGGATAAATATTGCAGCTTTAACTTTGAGGAAAATAATGCAAATAATGAACTTATGAAAATTACAACATAAAAAATGATGCAAATGATCTATAGCTTGATAGTGGCCTTTACTAGATGCCAAAAGGGTTAGTCCTACGAGAAGTGGATAATAAGATCTTGGAAAATTAAGTGACCTTGATGCTTTTCTAGCCATCTTCAACTAAATCTTACAACTTTTATTACTATGAGCTATTAAGTGGTGCCTAGCTTGCACACCATAATGTTTGAGGGGGTTAGTTGATGACCTGATCACCCAAATTTGATTTGCATGCACGACAAGCATTTTTTTCTTAAAGATTTTATTAGAGAAAGTAATGTTGCCTCTAAATGTCCCATGCAAGTTTGTTGAGATTCTTTCAAATGAAACTACTATTGATAATTTTTGTAAAGAATATGGTGTTGTTTATGATAGCCTTAAGTGCCAAACCCTGTTAAGTTACTTTGTAGGTAGAGTTCTTATTGAGATTGTCATACTTAGGGATTGGGTGAAGAAAACATGGGAGTCATATGGTCAAATTTATATGGGAGCTTGGCAAAGGGTTTCTTTCAACTTTCGTGCTAGGAAAAGCATCATGCCTCTAAGGTGGTCATGTGTGGTCCCTATATGTGTCATAATACTTTTTTGGTCTTATTTAAGTGGTGTGAAAGCTTCTCATCTCATGAAGCTACTCAACTTTATTCTCTCACATGGGTTGAATTCTCAGGCCTCCCCATGGAATACTAGGATTTCCTTAAGTTCATTTCCTCTCTCGTAAGGTAGTCATTTTCCATGAACCGTAGCAAATGTTTAATCCTCACAATCAAAGGAATGTTTATATTCATTTAACATGTCCCAAGACCTCCGTGAGAGAGTTTTTATTTAGGTTGACATTTTATCATGCCACTCTGCTCCTCTTGTGACACTTAAGTGCTTTTAATGGAATATATCACAATTTATTCAAAAGATGGCTAATGCAACTCAAAACATAGGAGGAAAATCCAATTGGACAAGGAAAATTTTAAGTCACCATTAGCCTGACCACCAAAGACTTGTGCACATATCTCATTAATAAGTACCTAGTTGTTCTCTGAATCCTGTAAAAAATGTGTAGTCGCCATTGAAGTGAAAAGTAAGTGAAATCTATGGCCCATTTATGAGACAATCACCTCATGATCGTATTTGGCCAAATGTCACCCAATCCAATTGAAATTCATCATGGAAGAAAAGGCATCTTAGCCATACCCAAAGTCATTGCACTCATATGGGAGTAGTTGATCATCCCAAGATTGGTCTGCTCAACAAGGGAGTGACCGAAATGAGTTGGCTAAAGAGTCTACTAGATCTAAACATGCAACCATAGGGAAAAATATCAATGTATAGGGTAACAAACGGTACCATGGTACTAAACATCAAATGGAAAACATAATCATAGGTATAGCCATGGTAAGAAAACTTAAAGTGGAAACTTTAACACATGTAATATATTGCAAATATGGATTGTACAGCTGATTCCATCATAAGACGAATCGAGTATGGTTGATGCATAGCAGGAAAATCTACATGAAGACATATAAGGGGATGTGTGTATGGTTATTATGAAGTGAAAATCCATACAATACAATGCCACCTTTAGTAGTGTTCTTAAACAACAAGGCCAACTCAAAGCCTAGGGTGTCCTTTAGACCTTTAGGACTAGGTTGAGTGAGCCATGTATACTTCAACATGGGCCTTCTCACCCATGGTTCAAGGTGGATTGCCCAAAAATTCTATCAATTAGCGTAAGTACACCATATCTATCAGTTGGCATAAGTACACCATATCTATCTACACTTTCTTCACCTGCACTTGAATCTATAGATGAAGGTTTTCACGAATTAGGGCACCATCACACCAATTAAAAGAGTTGTTGTGATGAACATTTAAAAAAAAAAATCATTAATTTTTTCATACATTAAACATAATTTCAAATACAATCATTTTCCATGCCACATTGGCCAAGGTATTTTGTCACACTGTGGGAAGCTTCCTAGTAGATCGGAGAGGGAAGAAATTGACTTCAAAATTTGTATGTTCATTCTCAAGTTGTTTTGGCAAAATTGAAATATTGGAACCCACTCTTGGTTATTTCTTTCTTTAATCCATGTAGACCACACTAGTTGAGGGATTCCTATATATTGCAGTTGTTACCTAGGTCCAAGCTACCAAGGGTTCAAGAATAGGAAAATAATTCATTTTTAGGTTCAAAGGTGGGCTTCTAGATGAATGCAAGTTTGTAAATCCATGTCTTATATTTAGTCAAGTGGGGCTGGATAGGCCCTAACATTTGTCTTCTATGCAAAAACAACGCCGAATCAAGCTCCCATCTCTTTGCTCACTGTCTGTTTACTAGCGATATTTGGAGGAGAGTGTTCTCTTCATTAAATATTGGTATGGTTTGGTGACATGAAAAATTCGATATATGTACTCTCAACTGGTTCAGATAGTGTCGTAAACACCCTTTTCTTCCAACCATTATTTCGTGGTCTATCTAGCATTTCATAAATCAAGATATCTTTGAAGATATGATCCCTAATGTCTTACATGTATGCATCCAAATCTTGAATTTGTGCAAGCTCTATTTCAGGAAGCAGGTGCCTCACAGAATTCAGAAAGTTAGTAACTTTTATTGCCATTACAACAACCCTGTTACCTTCTTTGATGGGGCTGCGACAAATGGTCTTTGTGCAGCTGGAGGTGCTATTTTTCTAAACTAGAGTCATTATTTCACTTTGAGGATTAACTGTGGAACAAGTACTAATATGAAGGAGGAGCTTCTGGATTTGTGGTGTTTTTTGAAGGTGGCCCATATTTTTGGGTTTGCAGAGCTTAAAGTTTTTGGAGACTCGTGGGACACTATAAAATGGGCTGAAGGTGTTTTTTGCACCGAGAGGTGCTCTACAGCCCAGTACGAGGGAGATCTTGTAATGTGTATGTAGCGTTACATCTAATAAAATGTAAAAAGTGTTTGCACGGAGTGAAACGAGGTGCTCTACAGCCCAGTATGGGGGAGATGTTGTAACGTGTATGATGTAGCATTACATCTAATAAAACATAAAAAGTAATTTTTTTAATTAAAAAAATTCATGTAGCGTTACATCTAATAAAATGTGAAAAGTAATTTTTTTAATTAAAAAATAATTAAAAAAATTCATGTAGACTCATAAAATAAAAAATTATGGAAAGTATTTAAAACAAATCCATTTTGGTTCATAAAATAAAATATTATGAAAAGTAATTAAAAAATAGATGTTTGTTTATAAAATAAAAACTTAAAACTTAAACCCGGATCTATAAATCAAGAGGGATTAAGTTTCTTGAGTTTAAATTTAAAAAAATAAATACACCTCAATAAATTGGATCCCTCTTGGTGCTTGATAGATACGGGTTTAAGATGGATCTATGCTGGTAGTAAAATGTGATAATATGATGGAGATCTTGTAACGTGTATGTATCGTTACATCTAATAAAACGTAAAAAGTGATAATATGAGGGAGATCTTGTAACGTGTATGCGTGTATGATGTAGCGTTACATCTAATAGTAAAAAGTGATAATGTGATAAACTAATTAATATTTTGTCAGCCATTTAGAAGCGACGTGAATTTAGAAACGGTGACTATATATAATACAAAAAACAAGCATAATAGAAAAAAATCATACAAAATTATAAAACACTATTATGCATAGAAGAGAAAGCATTCTAAGCAGCGAATAGCTAATTTTAAATCTGAGTGAAGTGTTCTGAGCCGAATAGGTAATTTTAAATCTGTTTTAAATTTTAATTCCACTTAAATTTGAAAATTAAATTTACTGCTGCAGCCGCAGCCTCCTCCCACCTGCAATATCCTCCCTCGGACTGTGCATCCACCTCCTCTTTCCCTCCTCCCTCCCGCAACAGCTCCCTTCGTCCTCTCCTCCTCCCCTCCACCTTCCTCCACCTCCTCCCTCTTGCTCGTGAGCTCACTCCCTCCCGCCGACGACCTGCTCCCTCCCTCCTGCCGACGGCCTGCTCCCTCCCTCCTTCCTGCGCAGTCAACTTCCCTCCCCTCGCGCCTCCTCCCCCCCCTCCACCTTCCTCCCTCCCCCCCTCCTGCTGCGCCCTCCCTCCCGCCGATGGCCTGCTCCCTCCCTCCTTCCTACTCAACCGCCTCCCCTCCCCTCGCGCTTCCTCCCCTCCACCTTCCTCCCTCCTGCCACCTGCTGCTCCCTCCGTCCTGTCGGCAACCTGCTCCCTCCCTCCTCCCGTTGCACCCTCCCTCCCGCAGCCACCTGCATCCACAAAATTTAAACAAAAAATAAATTTAAATTTAAACAAAATTTAAATTTATATATAAACAAAATTTAAAATTAAATTTAAACATAAATTATAGTTTTAGATTTAAATATAAATTATATTTTAAAATAAAATTAAATAAAATTTATATTTAAAATGATAGAGCCTAGGATTTTAACATGTATGTGTAGATTTTAAAATGACATTGAAATTTAAAACTTTTTAATATAATTTATGAGAGAAAAATTATCATATTTAATTTAGTTAGATTTAATATATATAATTAGTTTTAGATTTAGATTTAAAAATTAATATATATTAAATTTAAAATTAAAATATATATGTTAAATTTAGTTAGATTTAATATATATATTTAGTTTTACACTAAAATTAATGCATCTTGGGCGTATCCCATTGGTAACATATTGTGGTGGTCATAGGTAAGTCACGGTGTCAAATCCTATTGATCCACTCTTCCCCCATTTTCAAGTTTATATAGAATTTTTATATTATTTATAATAAGAATTACCTGTGGTATAGTGGTAAGGGTGTGGGGATAATGGGTGTGAGGTCCAAGGTTCGATCCTCCCAAACCACTTATTGTTTTGGAAAATATATTGAATTTTTAAACTATATTGAATTTCACACTTGCATGGATTTCAGTGTATTATTTTTTTAAAACTGCATGGATTTCCGTGTCAAGTCTGTGGGGATAATGGGTGCGAGGTCCAAGGTTCGATCTTCCCAAACCACCTATATTTTTTGAAAATATATTGAATTTTTAAACTATATTGAAATTTACACTTGCCAGGGTGGCAGGTGCGGGTGGGGTCTTATTTGATCCCGGAGGAAATAAAATTGAATCTATCTCATGGGGATTAGGAATCAAGACAAACAATGAAGTTGAATGGCTTGCTCTCGTCCTATCTTTCAATATGATATCCTCCCTCAGCATCGGTAATCTCAGAGTTTATGGGGACTCCAGACATGTCATCCAAACAATCAGAAGGGGCGCCGCCCCACATGGATCTAGAGCTTACAGGTACATGCAAAGAATAAAATCTTATCCTCTCTTTTCCCAGTCCTCTTTCTTTCATATCTGTCGTTCAAATAACAAGTTAGCAGATGAAGCGGCCAACAAAGGAACATTGCTTGACATTGGGCACATGGAGAACATAAATGGTGCCTTGGATTTTCATTTTATCCCTTAATCCTTCTCAATGGTTAAAAACATTATGGTTTTGGGTCTTATGGGGCTTAGTGGATTGAGGGTACCCCTCCCCCCATCCCCGTCCTCCTCCGTAGTTGACGATTTGCGTGCCCCTGCCACACGCCCTCCTCTCCACAGCGCATGGCATTTGGGACCTCGTGGTGTTGTCAGCTCTCACGATTTGCTCTTAAATGGGCCAACTGCCCCTCCCTCGCTGCATATTGTAATGGCTCGTCCTCTCCACTATGCGATGAATAGGCTCTCCCTCGGCGACTCGGGCTCTACTTTCTCCCGTCCTGGACTGTTATTTCACCACAGGGCGGGCAATATGAAGAACATTATGGCGGCCATTACCGCGTTGAGCCGCACCATGGTCGACATTAAGCTGTCTGTGCGTAACACCTACAATGAAGTTTGCACAAATGTAAATCAAAATGTGGAAATGGCCAAGGATTTGAGCTACACTGTGAACCAGCTCGCTTGCCAGGATTCCAGAATCGACGACCTGGAGCGAAACCTGTTCGAATTGATGGGCAAGGTGGATAATATGCAGGAAGATATTGCAGTGCTCACCAGGAAATCGCAGGGAAGCTGCGTCCATGGCAGTCTGACGGTCAACCAGGAGATTAAGCAGGAAAAGCCGGATGCGGCTTCTGTCTACCTCAAAAATTATGGATAATTTGCAGTTTCAGTTCAGGTTCCTCTTTTTTGATGTTTAAAAATCTATGTTCTTCTGTATATACCTAAATCAGCAGTTCGTCAGGGTCTATCCCTACTCTACTTTGAACAGTTTCAGTCAAGTTTTGTTTAGAACTCATACAGGTTTTTGTTTAGAGCTCATAAATTCTCAAGCTCTTGTTACTCTGTCAAATTTTTGGGCAAACTTGTAATGAATGGCTGTGCACAGCCTTTATAAATATATCTATTTCCCCTGTTATTGTTAAAAAAAATAAAAAAAAAAATTTACACTTGCATAGATTTCAGTGTATTATTTTTAAAAATTGCATAGATTTCAGTGTCAAGGGTGTGGCGATAATGTTAAGGTTGTGGGTATATTGGGTGTGAGGTCCAAGGTTCGATCCTCCCAAACCACCTATATTTTTGGAAAATATATTGAAATTTTAAACTATATTGAAATTTACACTTGCATAGATTTCAGTGTATTATTTTTTAAAATTGCATAGATTTCAGTGTAAAGCATTGATTTCATTGTGGATTACAAATATGCATTAATTTCAGGGTATATGTTAATCGTTGACATTTTTGATATATATTCAACACTAGAAATGGAAGATCTGCATGCGGAAGATGCTATGAGACAAACAAAAGAAGAACAAAAATCTAACAAAATGACAGCAAAAGAACAAGAAGAAGACTTGAAACGAAAAGCAGAAGACGTGAGACGAAAGGTGTATGAAATGACAACAAAAGAATGAGAAGAATGAAGAAAAGAAAACGCAGATCGACAGAAAGAATATCGAAAAAGAAATTTAGACAAATTGACAGCAGAAGAACAGGAGGAACAAAAAAAATGAAACGTTGAATGACAAAGAGCGAATCGAGAGAAAAAGTTGAAGCATTTGGAAGAACAAGGAAATCAATTTGCAGAACAACAAATAAATCAAAATGTAGAACATGATATGGCGAAAATGTAGAACGACAAGGAGACAATGTTAATCGACAAGGCGAAAATGTTGATCGATAAGGTGAATATTCAACACATATACCAGTAGAACCAACTGTGGGAGATGGTCAACGTGTAATGGTCAGAGATCGATGTGTTGATGACATGGTCCAATTTCAAGCAAATCCAAATACTAATATGGTCCGACATAAGGAGATCAAAATTGACGATAATATATCCGTACCATATGAAGAAATGACATCAAAAAAATGAGAAGATGACTTGAAGCGAAAAGCAGAACAAAAAAAAGAATCTCGAAAAAAAAGTTGGGCGAAATGACATCAGAAGAACAAGAAAATCGAAGAAAACGAATTGCATATCAACAAAAATTATGATAATGCTCATAAATCTATCTATCTTTCAACCTAACTTATTCCTTACAATGTTCATCAAACTCCAGTTTGACGAAATGAAGTTGCAGAACAACAAATATATCAAAATGTACAAAATGGCGAAATGACGACAGAAGAAGGAGAAGAACGAACAAAACAAACGCAGATCAACAAAAAGAAAATCGAAAAAAAGTTAGATGAATTGACAGCAGAAGAACGAGAAGAACAAAGAAAACGAAACGTTGATCGACAAATAGCATATCGAGAGGGAAAGTTGAAACAATTGGAAGAACAAAAAAATCAGTTGGTAGAATAGCAAATAAATCAAAATGTACGAAATGACGACAGAAGAAGGAAAAGAACAAACAAAACAAAACGTAGATCAACAAAAAGAGAATTGAAAAAAAAGTTAGGCGAAATTGTCTCTATTTTCCAGTTTAATAATTTACTCAATCCTGAATACGTATTACTTACATTATGATAATCCTCGTAAATGTATAGGTGTTTTGAATTTAACCTGTTCCTTACAATGCTTATCAAACTTCAGTTTTGTGTCACCGCCCACAGCTGAAACCAGCCTAGATCCAAATCCTAAGGCTCTATCAAGCACCGAGAGGGATCAAATCTTCCGAGGTGCAAACCTATTCTCAGGTATTGCACTCAAGGATTTTTTCGAAGAGAGGTTTGCACCTCGGGAGATTTGATCCCTCTTGGCACTTGATAGAGCCTTAGGATTTGGATCTAGAATGGTAATTTAAAATTCACAGCTCTCCTTCAATGGTGTAAGAGGATCAGATCAGCAATACAACTCTTCAAGAAAATATCCTTTGAGCAAATATACAGGAAACACAATTCATTACTTGACAAGTTCTCAAAATTGGCTTTGGAGGGAGAGATTGGCTACTTATTTTGGGAAGAAATCTAGGACTCACATATCTGTGATATGGGTTCAATGTGTTTTTGACTAAAATCTCTGCTCAGTTTTTTTTTGCCTTAGTGTTTTTGGTACGCAGGATAGTTATTCTGATTTTGAAGTTCCAATATGCCGGTAGTTATATATTTTCGTCAGGGTTGTGGCTACACTGTATATGAACATTATCCCATGTTTCTTTTTTGTTATATCGGTCCTTTTAAAAGACTCAAGATCATCGATGTACTACTTGATTCTCTTTGAATAACAATAGTATGCTTTTTTTCTTCTGAAAAAAAACGACATCAATTCAAATCAATCACGAGTAAGTCATATTCTCTACCTACCTCTAATGTTAAAGCATATTTTTTATTAAAAAAAAATATCAAGGATCTTCTTGGAAAGGATTTTGCATTATATTACAACTTTTAGTGGTAATATTAGTTTTAATTCAAAACCTTGTAATTTCAAATTTGATATGAATTGTAACAATTAAATACAAATTACATATAACATTGTTGCACACACATTATTAGTTTTCATTTGTCTAGATATTGGACCCTAAAAGCATGCTTCTAGGTTTGGAAAGCTTAAGGCATGTGTTGCACTAACAAATATGAGTTCTTCTTAGTTTGAATGTGGGATAAATCTTGCAGCTTTAACTTTGAGGAAAATAATGCAAATAATGAACTTATGAAAATTACAACACAAAAAATGATGCAAATGATCTATAGCTTGATAGTGGCCTTTACCTAGATGCCAAAAGGGTTAGTCCTACGAGAAGTGGATAATAAGATCTTGGAAAATTAAGTGACCTTGATGATTTTCTAGCCATCTTCAACTAAATCTTACAACTTTTATTACTATGAGCTATTAAGTGGTGCCTAGCTTGCACACCATAATGTTTGAGGGGGTTAGTTGATGACCTGATCACCCAAATTTGATTTGCGTGCATGGCAAGCATTTTTTTCTTAAAGATTTTATTAGAGAAATTAATGTTGCCTCTAAATGTCCCATGCAAGTTTGTTGAGATTCTTTCAAATGAAACTACTATTGATATTTTTTGTAAAGAAGATGGTCTTGTTTATGATAGCCGTAAGTGCCAAACCCTGTTAAGTTACTTTGTAGGTAGAGTTCTTATTGAGATTTTCATAATTAGGGATTGGGTGAAGAAAACATGGGAGTCATATGGTCAAATTTATATGGGAGCTTGGCAAAGGGTTTCTTTCAATTTTCCTGCTAGGAAAAGCTTCATGCCTCTAAGGTGGTCATGTTTGGTCCCTATATGTGTCATAATACTTTTTTGGTCTTATTTAAGTGGTGTGAAAGCTTCTCATCTCATAAAGCTACTCAACTTTATTCTCTCACATGGGTTGAATTCTTAGGCCTCCCCATGGAATACTAGGATTTCCTTAAGTTCATTTCCTCTCTCGTAAGGTAGTCATTTTCCATGAACCCTAGCAAATGTTTAATCCTCACAATCAAAGGAATGTTTATATTCATTTAACATGTCCCAAGACCTCCGTGAGAGAGTTTTTATTTCGGTTGACATTTTATCATGCCACTCTGCTCCTCTTGTGACACTTAAGTGCTTTTAATGGAATATATCACAATTTATTCAAAAGATGTCTCATGCAACTCAAAACATAGGAGGAAAATCCAATTGGACAAGGAAAATTTTAAGTCACCATTAGCGTGACCACCAAAGACTTGTGCACATAGCTCATTAATAATCACCTAGTTGTTCTCTAAATCCTGTAAAATATGTGTAGTCGCCATTGAAGTGAAAAGTAAGTGAAATCTATGGCCCATTTATGAGACAATCACCTCATGATCATATTTGGCCAGATGTCACCCAATCCAATTGAAATTCATCATGGAAGAAAAGGTATCTTAGCCATACCCAAAGTCGTTGCACTCATATGGGAGTAGTTGATCATCCCAAGATTGGTCTGCTCAACAAGGGAGTGACCGAAATGAGTTGGCTAAAGAGTCTACTAGATCCAAACATGCAACCATAGGGAAAAATATCAATGTATAGGGTAACAAACGGTACCATGGTACTAAACATCAAATGGGAAACATAATCATACGTCTAGCCATGGTAGGAGAACTTAAAGTGGAAACTTTAACACATGTAATATATTGCAAAGATGGATTGTACAACTGATTCCATCATAAGACGAGTCGAGTATGGTTGATGCATAGCAGGAAAATCTACATGAAGACATATAAGGGGATGTGTGTATGGTCATTATGAAGTGAAAATCCATACAATACAATGCCAACTTTAGTAGTGTTCTTAAACAACAAGGCCAACTCAAAGCCTAGGGTGTCCTTTAGACCTTTAGGACTAGGTTGAGTGAGCCATGTATACTTCAACATGGGCCTTCTCACCCATGGTTCAAGGTGGATTGTCCAAAAATTCTAGCAATTAGCATAAGTACACCATATCTATCAGTTGGCATAAGTACACCATATCTATCTACACTTTCTTCACCTGCACTTGAATCTATAGATGAAGGTTTTCACGAATTAGGGAACCATCACACCAATTAAAAGAGTTATTGTGATGAACATTTAAAAAAAAATCATTAATTTTTTCATACATTAAACATAATTTCAAATATAATCATTTCCATGCCACATTGGCCAAGGTATTTTGTCACACTGTGGGAAGCTTTCTAGTAGATCGGAGAGGGAAGAAATTGACTACAAAATTTGTATGTTCATTCTCAAGTTGTTTTGGCAAAATTGAAATATTGGAACCCACTCTTGGTTATTTCTTTCTTTAATCCATGTAGACCACACTAGTTGAGGGATTCCTATATATTGCAGTTGTTACCCAGGTCCAAGCTACCAAGGGTTCAAGAATAGGAAAATAATTCATTTTTAGGTTCAAAGGTGGGCTTCTAGATGAATGTAAGTTTGTAAATCCATGTCTTATATTTAGTCAAGTGGGGCTGGATAGGCCCTAACAGTTGTCTTCTATGCAAAAACAACGTCGAATCAAGCTCCCATCTCTTTCTTTGCTCACTGTCTGGTTACTAGCGATATTTGGAGGAGAGTGTGCTCTTCATTAAATATTGGTATGGTTTGGGGACATGAAAAATCCGATATATGTACTCTCAATTGGTTCAGACAGTGTCGTAAACACCCTTTTCTTCAAACCATTATTTCGTGGTCTATTTGGCATTTAGGAAATCAGGCTATCTCTGAAGATATGATCTCTCATGTCTTAAATGTATGCATCCAAATCTTGAATTTGTGCAAGCTCTATTTGAGGAAGCAGGTGCCTCACAAAATTCAGAAAGTTATTAACTTTGATAGCCATTACAACAACCCTGTTACCTTCTTTGATGGGGTTGCGACAAATGGTCTTTGTGCAGCTGGAGGTGCTATTTTTCTGAACCAGAGTCATTATTTCACTTTGAGGATTAACTATGGAACAGGTACTAATATGAAGGAGGAGCTTCTAGATTTGTGGTGTGTTTTGAAGGTGGCCCATATTTTTGGGTTTGCAGAGCTTAAAGTTTTTGGAGGCTCGCGGGTTACTATAAAATGGGATGAAGGTGTTTATTGCGCTGAGAGGCGCTCTACAGCCCAGTATGAGGGAGATCTTGTAACGTGTATGTAGCGTTACATCTAATAAAACATAAAAAGTGATTGCACCGAGTGAAACGAGGTGCTCTACAGCTCAGTATGGGGGAGATGTTGTAACGTGTATGATGTAGTGTTACATCTAATAAAACGTAAAAGGTAATTTTTTTAATTAAAAAAATTCATGTAGCATTACGTCTATTAAAATGTAAAAAGTAGTTTTTTTAATTAAAAAATAATTAAAAAAATTCATGTCGGCTCATAAAATAAAAAATTATGGAAAGTATTTAAAAAAATCCATGTTGGTTCATAAAATAAAATATTTAGAAAAAATTATTAAAAAATAGATGTTCGTTTATAAAATAAAAAACTTAAAACTTAAACCCGAATCTATAAATCAAGAGAGATCAAATTTCTTGAGTTTAAATTTAAAAAAATAAATACACCTCAATAAATTGGATCCCTCTCGGTGCTTGATAGATACGGGTTTAAGATGGATCTATGTTGGTAGTAAAAAGTGATAATATGATGGAGATCTTGTAATGTGTATCTATTGTTACATCTAATAAAACGTAAAAAGTGATAATATGAGGGAGATTTTGTAACGTGTATGCGTGTATGATGTAGCGTTACATCTAGTAGTAAAAAGTGATAATTTGATAAACTAATTAATATTTTGTCGGCCATTTAGAAACGACGTGAATTTAGAAACGGTGACTATATATAATACAAAAAACAAGCATAATACAAAAAAAATCATACAAAATTATAAACTCTATTATGCATAGAAGAGAAAACATTCTGAGCGGCGAATAACAAAGTTTAAATCTGAGCGAAGTGTTCTGAGCCAAATAGGTAATTTTGAATCTGTTTTAAATTTTAATTCCACTTAAATTTGAAAATTAAATTTACTGCTGCAGCCACAGCCTCCTCCCACCTGCAATCTCCTCCCTCGGACTGTGCAGCCGCCTCCGCTCTCCCTCCTCCCTCCCGCCACAGCTCCTCACTCCCGTCGTAGTTCCCTTCGTCCTCTCCTCCTCCCCTCCACCTTCCTCCACCTCCTCCCTCTTGCTCGCGAGCTCACTCCCTCCCGCCGGTAGCATGCTCCCTCCCTCCTTCCTGCGCAGTAACCTGCCCTCCCCTCCCGTCTCCTCCCCCCCTCCACCTTCCTCCCTCCCCCCCTCCTGCTGCACCCTCCCTCTCGCCGACGGCCTGCTCCCTCCCTCCTTCCGGCGGCCTGCTCCCTCCCGCAGCCGACTGCATCCACAAAATTTAAACAAAAAATAAATTTAAATTTAAACAAAATTTAAATTTATATATAAACAAAATTTAAAATTAAATTTAAACATAAATTATAGTTTTAGATTTAAATATAAATTATATTTAAAATTAAAATTAAATAAAATTTATATTTAACATGATAGAGCCTAGGATTTTAACGTGTATGTGTAGATTTTAAAATGACATTTAAATCTAAAACTTTTTAATATAATTTATGATAGAAAAATTATCATATTTAATTTTGTTAGATTTAATATATATAATTAGTTTTAGATTTAGATTTAAAAATAAATATATATTAAATTTAAAATTAAAATATATATGTTAAATTTACTTAGATTTAATATTTTTTTTAGATTTAGACTAAAATTAATGCATCTTGGGTGTATCCCATTGGTAACAAATTGTGGTGGTCATAGGCAGGTCACGGTGTCAAATCCTATTGATCCACCCTTTCCCTATTTTCAAGTTTATATAGAATTTTTATACTATTTATAATAAGAATTACCTGTGGTATAGTGGTAAGGGTGTGGGGATAATGGGTGTGAGGTCCAAGGTTCGATCCTCCCAAACCACGTGTTTTTTTTGAAAATATATTTAATTTTTAAACTATATCGAATTTTACACTTGCATAGATTTCAATGTATTATTTTTTAAAATTGCATAGATTTCTGTGTCAAGTGTGTGGGGATAATGGGTGTGAGGTCCAAGGTTCGATCCTCCCAAACTACCTATATTTTTGGAAAATATATTGAATTTTTAAACTATATTGAAATTTACACTTGCATAGATTTCAGTGTATTATTTTTTAAAATTGCATAGATTTCAGTGTCAAGCATTGATTTCATTGTGGATTACAAATATGCATTAATTTCAGGGTATATGTTAATCGTTGACATTTTTGATATAGATTCAACACTAGAAATGGAAGATCTGCATGCCGAAGATGCTATGAGACAAACAAAAGAAGAACAAAAATCTAACAAAATGACAGCAAAAGAACAAGAAGAAGACTTGAAACGAAAAGCAGAAGACGTGAGATGAAAGGTGTATGAAATGACAGTAGAAGAATGAGAAGAAGGAAGAAAAGGAAACTCAGATCGACAGAAAGAATATCGAAAAAGAAATTTAGACAAATTGACAGCAGAAGAATAGGAGGGACAAAAAAAATGAAACGTTGAATGACAAAGAGAGAATCGAGAGAAAAAGTTGAAGCATTTTGAAGAACAAGGAAATCAATTTGCAGAACAACAAATAAATCAAAATGTAGAACATGATATGGCGAAAATGTAGAACGACAAGGCGATAATGTTAATCGACAAGGCGGAAATGTTGATCGATAAGGCGAATATTCAACCCATATACCAGTAGAACCAACTGTGGGAGATGGTCAACGTGTAATGGTCAGAGATCAATGTGTTGATGACATGGTCCAATTTCAAGCAAATCCAATTACTAATATGGTCCGAGATAAGGAGATCAAAATTGACAATAATATATCCGTACTATCTGAAGAAATGACATCAAAAAAACGAGAAGATTACTTGAAGCGAAAAGCAGAACAAAAAAAATAATCTCGAAAAAAAAAGTTGGGAGAAATGACATCAGAAGAACAATAAAATCGAAGAAAACGAATTGCAGATCAACAAAAATTATGATAATCCTCATAAATCTATCTATGTTTCAACCTAACTTGTTCCTTACAATGCTCATCAAACTCCAGTTTGATGAAATCAAGTTGCAGAACAACAAATAAATCAAAATGTACGAAATGGTGAAATGCCGACAGAAGAAGGAGAAGAAC
This sequence comes from Larix kaempferi, assembly GCA_027924585.1. Classification (NCBI taxonomy): domain Eukaryota; kingdom Viridiplantae; phylum Streptophyta; class Pinopsida; order Pinales; family Pinaceae; genus Larix; species Larix kaempferi. Next base: position 1,366,884 of record BSBM01000486.1, on the reverse strand, counting down.
GAACAAAACAAACGCAGATCAACAAAAAGAAAAAAAAGAAAAAAAAAAGTTAGGCGAATTGACAGCAGAAGAATGAGAAGAACAAAGAAAACGAAACGTTGATTGACAAAGAGCATATCGAGAGAGAAAGTTGAAACAATTGGAAGAACAAAAAAATCAGTTTGCAGAACAACAAATAAATCAAAATGTACGAAATGATGACATAAGAAGGAAAAGAACAAACAAAACAAAACGTAGATCTGTTTATAAAGTGCCATACGCAGAGATGAATTTGAGAAAAGAAGAAGAGGATCTACGTTTGTGAAATGAAAGTTCTCGACGTTTCAATCCTTACTGTAGGATCATCATCAGGAGACAACGAAGTCTGAGGAGGAGATTGTGATTTCCCAATGACCTTTGTATATGTAGTGACTATGGAGGTTTGGTAGATGGAAGTAGGTTGGGTGTCGGCTCAGGTTAGGTCTAGGGTTTGTTGGTTTATAGGGATGAATAAATGTTTAGATTTTTTAGAAAATTACTAATAATAATTAGTTTAAATAATTAATTTGATTTTAATTTTACTAAACAAAGTATTTTAGGGTTTTGTTAGTTTGTAGGAATAATTAATTGTCTTTTAATGTTTTCTAAATTTAGAAAATTATTATTAATAATTAGTTTGATTAAAATTAACTAATTTATTAAGAATCATTTAGTTTTCAATAGAGATAAATTGAACATTTATCAATAATTAGTTAATTAATTTAAATTGATTTGAATTCTAATTTTAATTTTATAGCCTAGGGTTTGTTAGTTTAAATGAAAAATCCCTTGTTTTTTAATGTTTTTAAATTATTCCGATTATTATTAATAATTATTTTGAATACTTTAAAATTATTAACTAATTAATAATCTTTATTAGTTTTTGAATTTTAGTAGAGTTCATTAATAAGGAAACTTAAATTTAGTTTTTAATAAAAAAATTTAAGGCTTAGAAATTAGGTTTTTAATATTTGTTATAAAGGTTCCTTTTCTTTTTTATTTATAATTAAATAGGATTTTCATTCAATTAATTAGTTAAAGTTTTATTAAAAGTTCTGAATGGTACATTTTAATGTTTTTAATAAATTTTATGGTTGAAAAATTATTTAGGTGAAAGTTAGTTTATTAGCAAATTTGCTACATTTCAAAGATTTTAAATTTTTTTTAAATTTGATTATTAATTTATTTATGATAATTAGTGTGTATGATGGGTGCTAAGTTATTATGATGAGTGTGAAGGAATAGAAGTAAAATGATGATTAAAGACTCCTAGGTTTTCAAAAACTAATAAAGATTATTAATTAAGGCACTCTTTATTGATTAAGGCACTCTTTATTGGAGTGCCTTGAGTTTAGCTTGTTTTGTAAAGAATGTATTAGGGGTTTCCAGGTATCATTCAATTTGGTTCCGTCATCTCTATTGAGACAATTTCCACAGGTTTCAATTTCAATTTTCTCCCTAATCTTTCGTTTTGTGAGATTGTCTTCTTTAGCTATGACGGAAGCCTTTTCTAAGCAAATTTGATGTTGGGTTAGGTGAGAATGTTCTGCTAGGGCTGATTTTTTATGTCTATCGTGCCTAAGGTCAGCGCTATGTTCTTTTAGTCTTGTAGCTATTGATCTGCCAGTTTCTCCTATGTAAGGCATGCTACATGAGCAAGGGATGGAGTAATCGCCTTTGTATGACATGGGGTCTCTAGGGTCTTTTAGGGAATCTAATAGGTTTCTTATTCAGTTGGGGGGGAAAATATAACTTTGAAGTTGTGTTTTCTGAGAATTTTGGCTAGTTTATCAGTGGTTCTTTTAATGTAAGGGAAGAAGATTCTATTAGATTCTATGTTATCTTCTTTATTAATCTCTCTTTTTTTCTTTTTTTTTTTAGGTTTCTTGGCTAATTCTACAACTCTCTTGAAATGATTCTTATCATATCCATTGTTACTGAATACTGTTTCTAAATGTTCAATTTCCTGGTCTATGTGTTCTTTATCCACAATTCTAAGGGCTCTTGTGACTAATGTATGGATAACACCGATTTTTTGTGGGGGATAATGGTGTGAATTAGCATGAAGGTATCTCTCAGTGTGGGTATTTTTCCTATATACATGGTGTGTTATAGATCCATCTTCCTTTCTTGTGATTAGTACGTCAAGGAAAGGAAGACTATGGTTCTCTTCAATTTCCATGGTAAATTTTATGCTGTTGTTTTGTGAGTTAAGGTGTTTGAGAAACTTGACTAATTTATCTTTCCCACGAGGCCAGACCACATCTGTGTCATCTACATAGCGTTTCCATCGTTTAGGTTTAAGGGGGGAAGATTCAATAGCTTTAATCTCAAAGTTTTCCATGTATAGGTTAGCTACTATAGGAGAGAGGGGTGATCCCATTGCAACGCCTTCCACCTGTTCGAAGAACCTATTCTGGAATGTAAAAAAGGTTGATCTAAGACAAACTTCAACCAGCTTTGCAATATCGTCATTGGTAAGCTCCCTTATGGTTTCAATGGCATCTTTGATTGGAATTTTTGTATAGAGAGAGACTACGTCAAAGCTAGCGAGGATGTCATTGTCTTCAAGCTTTTCAGTGCCGATTTCTTTCAGCTAGCTAGTGGAATCTTTGACAAAGGAGTTGGCTTTGCCCATTAAAGGTTTGAGTAATTTAGCAAGGTGTTTAGCTAGTTTATATGTGGGGGAACCAATTGTATTGACAATAGGGCGAAGTGTGACACCTGTTTTATGAACCTTGGGAAGTCCATATATGTGTGGGATCACTCCTTCTTTGGGGAGAAGTTTTGTCTTAAGGTTATCGTCCAGGTTCGAATTTTTAATGGCATCTGTAACTATTTTCTGAATTTTCTTGCTAGGGTCTTTCCTCAGTACCTTGTAGCTTCCGCACTCTAGATGTTCATTCATTTTCTTTATGTAATCGGTGGTGTCCAGGATTACAATGGCGTTTCCTTTGTCTGCGCGTGTGATTTTGATGTCTTTGTTGTTTCTCAGGTTTTGTAGTGCCAATCTTTGGTCTAAAGAGATGTTGGGCTTGGGAGGTTTGGCTCTACGGATTACTACAACGCAATCTTGACGAATGACTTCAGCTTCTTCTTCAGGGATGTTTGTTAGGCTGTCCTCTATGCTGCAGATAAGGTCTTTCATGGGAATGGATTTGGGTGCTAGAGCAAAATTTAAACCAAGTTCGAGAACACTGAGGGCGTTGTTATCGATGGTAACCTTTGACAGGTTGATGACAGTTTTTTTCAGCGATTTTCTATCATTGTTATTTGGTATCACCGCGTTCAACACAGCAGTGTGGTCTATTCTATTTTCAATGTGGACTATTATATCATCCTCGGTGTTAAAATCACGGTCTATTATATTTTTATCGTGGACTATTATATTATTCTCGGCGTTCATGGCGTGGTCGTGAGTATTAATTGCCAACTTAGAAATTAAATTATTATCTTGGTTAGTGTTCGTGAGATTGATTTGCTTATGTCCTGGCGTGTTGTTTGGATCAACGTTGTGCTTGTGTAACAGGTTATTAATTTTCTTTTTCTGTCTTATCGTAGTTGTTATGTGTCTACAGGAACTTTTCATGCTGATTGTAGAGTCTATTTTATCCCATAGTTCCGGTTTGATTATGCTAGCTAGTCGTAGATGCAGGTGATATGAAATTTCTGATAGGCGTTGCAACTTGCTGCGAGTTCGTTTTAGTTCGGATCTAACCAATGTCAGACTCATAGTTTTGAAAATGGCATTATTTTTGGAGTTATGGAGTGGATGCTTAATGAAGGCGAATTGGGGAATGATGTTTCGATCTATACAGGTTTTCAGGAAATCTAGGTCGGCGGTCAGTTGGGCAATCTTCAAACGGTTGTTTTCCAATAACTTCACATCAGTCAGGATGTCCCTTCCATGGAGGGAATAAACCTGTTTATAAATTGCCATACGCAGAGATGAATTTGAGAAAAGAAGAAGAGGATCTGCGTTTGTGAAATGAAAGTTCTTGACGTTTCAATCTTTACTATAGGATCATCATCAGGAGACAGCGAAGTCTGAGGAGGAGATTGTGATTGCCCAATGACCTTTGTATATGTAGTGACTGTGGAGGTTTGGTAGATGGAAGTAGGTTGGGTGTCGGCTCAGGTTAGGTTTAGGGTTTGTTGGTTTATAGGGATGAATAAATGTTTAGAGTTTTTAGAAAATTACTAATAATAATTAGTTTAAATAATTAATTTGATTTTAATTTTATTAAACAAAGTATTTTAGGGTTTTGTTAGTTTGTAGGACTAATTAATTGTCTTTTAATGTTTTCTAAATTTAGAAAATTATTATTAATAATTAGTTTGATTAAAATTAACTAATTTATTAAGAATCATTTAGTTTTCAATAGAGATAAATAATTAGTTAATTAATTTAAATTGATTTGAATTCTAATTTTAATTTTATAACCTAGGGTTTGTTAGTTTAAATGAAAAATCCCTTTTTTTAATGTTTTTAAATTATTCCGATTATTATTAATAATTATTTTGAATACTTTAAAATTATTTGCTAATTAATAATCTTTATTAGTTTTTGAATTTTAGTAGAGTTCATTAATAAGGAAACCTAAATTTAGTTTTTAATAAAAAATTTTAAGGCTTAGAAATTAGGTTTTTAATATTTGTTATAAAGGTTCCTTTTTCTTTTTTATTTATAATTAAATAGGATTTTCATTCAATTAATTAGTTAAAGTTTTATTAAAAGTTCTCAATGTTACATTTTAATGTTTTTAATAAATTTTATGGTTGAAAAATTATTTAGGTGAAAGTTTATTAGCAAATTTGCAAAGAATACTTCAACATGTAAGCCAATTATGTTTAGTACCATGTAAATTTTAACAACTAGTAGTAAATTAACAACTAGTTTATTAGAATCATTTAGTTTATTAACAAATGGTACCATGGTACTGAACATCAAATGGGAAACATAATCATACGTCTAGCCATGGTAAGAGAACTTAAAGTGGAAACTTTAACACATGTAATATATTGCAAAGATGGATTGTACCACTGATTCCATCATAAGACGAGTCGAGTATGGTTGATGCATAGCAGGAAAATCTACATGAAGACATATAAGGGGATGTGTGTATGGTCATTATGAAGTGAAAATCCATACAATACAATGCCACCTTTAGTAGTGTTCTTAAACAACAAGGCCAACTCAAAGCCTAGGGTGTCCTTTAGACCTTTACGACTAGGTTGAGTGAGCCATGTATACTTCAATATGGGCCTTCTCACCCATGGTTCAAGGTGGATTGCCCAAAAATTCTAGCAATTAGCATAAGTACATCATATCTATTAGTTGGCATAAGTACACCATATTTATCTACACTTTCTTCACCTGCACTTGAATCTATAGATGAAGGTTTTCACGAATTAGGGCACCATCACACCAACTAAAAGAGTTGTTGTGATGAACATTTAAAAAAAAATCATTAATTTTTTCATACATTAAACACAATTTCAAATATAATATTTTCCATGCCACATTGGCCATGGTATTTTGTCACACTATGGGAAGCTTTCTAGTAGATCGGAGAGGGAAGAAATTGACTACAAAATTTGTATGTTCATTCTCAAGTTGTTTTGGCAAAATTGAAATATTGGAACCCACTCTTGGTTATTTATTTCTTTAATCCATGTAAACCACACTAGTTGAGGGATTCCCATATATTTCAGTTGTTACCCATGTCCAAGCTACCAAGGGTTCAAGAATAGGAAAATAATTCATTTTTAGGTTCAAAGGTGGGCTTCTAGATGAATGTAAGTTTGTAAATCCATGTCTTATATTTATATCTAATTCTCCATGCTTGATTTAGACTTACATAAAGAATGGGATTAGTGATAGATGACCAATAGCCAGAGTTGGCTTGTACTTATTTAAAGCCTTCTTGAAGTTTAATCTGCAATCTCTCTAACATGCATTTGGAGCTTGTACTCTAGGATCCATAAACAAGGTGTATGAAATGAGGCTTTCGACTCACTCCAAGATCAACTCATAAAAGTTGTTAAGGTGGAATTTTCCCCTCATATTTGGCAAACAAATCCAATTATTGGTTTAGGCATCATACACTTTAGAGGTCTTCATAATTCTACACCTAGATAAACATTTAGCCAAGAACCAAGTAGTTTCACTCAAGGTCTATCCCCAAATTTTCACAATAGGTGATCAAATAGATGGCCATTAAAAAATAACCCATAATTGTAAGTTTTAAACTTGTGTAGAGAAGCAAAGCATACAGATTCTTTTAAGCAAAACAAAGATTACACCACAACATTCACACATAGTACACATAGATTTACCCTGGAAACCATTAATCGGGAAAACCAACAAACCTTGGAGCCACAACTCCTATTTTTCTCATCTATCATTATGAATCACTCACAATACAATATAGGTATTTTGCAACATCCAATACCCTAATCCGTTAACTTGGATTAGTAAATAGAACCAATCCCTTAACCGAGATTAACTTACATATTTTTAGAAAATTCTCCAAAAATAATCGAAAACAACCCACAAAAATGCTAGAGGGATCATCAGGCGCATCGCTGACACGCACACTCTCCCCTCCACATACATGCAAATAATATAACACATACCCAACATTCTCCCACTTGTTGTTTTCTCTGCATAACAATGAGTCAAGTACTCATAAATTCATAGGTTCAGGGCATCAATGCCCATAGATTCTCTACACCAAGAGAAATTCTTTGTACTGACATAATTTCTTAATAAGTCTGCAAAATTCTTCAAGGTGTCAACCATCTCTAGTAGCACCTTCTGGTGTTCAACCATATCTCTCACAAAGTGATATTGCACATCAATATGTTTTTTCTTAGCATGATAAGCAGGGTTCTTTTCCTGGAAGATTGCACTTTGGCTGTCACAATCTAACCTTACAACTTTCTATACAAACCCAACACCTGAACATAATCTCTGCAACCATACGACTTCTTTACTTGCATGAGTGGCTTCCATAAATCCAGCTTTAGTAGCTGAGAGTGCAACTACAACCTATCTCTTGCTCATCCGACTGATAACTCCTCCAAATAGGTTAAACACATACCCACTTGTAGATCTTCTACGATCAAGATCTCCATCCCAATCTGCATCAACAAATCCATGTACATTTATTACTCTTTATTGTCTAGGTCTTCCTTGGTAGTAGTTTGCATAATCTGTAGTGCCACGCAAATATCTGAAGACCCTCTTTACAGTGCTCCTTCCCTGTTTTTGACATATATCTGCTCAATACTCCCACTGCATGAGCAATGTTCGGTTTGGTACAGACCATTGCATACATCAAACTGCCAACCGCACTATCATATGGAACTCGTTCCATATATTCTTCCTCTTCCCGTGTCTTGGGGCATTGATCTACAAATAAATTTACACCTACAGGTATAGGGACCTTGACCAACTTACTTTCCTGCATTTTAATTCTCTGTAGTACTGTCTCAACATATTTTCTTTGATTTAACCAGATCTTCTTGTTTGCTCGATCTCTTTTAATCTCCATTCCTAGTATGAAGTTTGAAACACCGAGATCCTTCATGTCAAATTTGGAAGATAGCTGAGACTTCACCTCCTTTATGACATCTTTGTTGTTTCCAATCAACAACATGTCATCAACATACAATACTATGTTAATGAAGTGATCACCAACTTGTTTGGAGTATACACAGTGATCATCCTTGCTTCTCACAAACCCCAATCCAAGTATGTATGTGTCAAAATTTTGGTACCACATCCTTGGAGATTGCTTTAAACCATAAAGGGAAAGAATACATACCAGCTCTTTCTTTCCCTTTACTGTGAACCCTTCTCGTTGTTTCATGTAGATTTCTTCTTCTAGATCCCCATGTAAGAACATTGTCTTCACATCCATCTTCTCTACTTCAAGATCAAAAGCAACAACAATAGAAAGAAGAAATCTAATGGAAGTTAATTTTACAACTGGAGAAAATATTTTACCAAAATCAATACCATCTACCTGAGAGTATCCCTTTTCTACCAAGTGGGCTTTGTACTTCTCCACTTTACCTTCTGCATTTAACTTCTTTTTAAATAGCCATTTGCTGCCAACATCTTTTCTTCTAGCAGGTAACTGAAGTAGATCCCATGCTTCATTTTTGTACAAGGCTTCCATTTCTTCAATCACGACCTTCTTCCATAGATCTCTATCCTCTGAATCAACAAATTCCTTCACATTTCTAGGATCATCATCAATAATAGATAAAGCAAAACTAGACTGGAAATCAGTAGGGGAATACCTTTCTGGTTGCCTTCTTTCTCGAGATGATCTCCTCAAAACTAGGGTATGAGGTTCTTCTTCTTCTTATTCAACTTCTTCCACTGAGTCGGATTCTTCATCTGCTAACTCAAACTCTATCTTCTCTGGTTCCTTTTCCATTGGAGTCACTTCCTGTCTAGGAAGTTCTTTGACTTCTCTAAACACAACATCTCGACTATATACAATCTTCTTAGTTACATGATTCCAAATATTATAACCTTTCATACCATCTTTATAACCAATAAAGATACATTTTTCAGCTTTATTGTCCAGCTTACTCCTTTTCTCCTTTGGAACATGTACATAAGCATCACATCCAAGAAAGTTTAGATGTTTAATAGAGGTTTCTTACCAGTCCATACCTCTTGTGTAGTTTTGTCAACCAATGCTGATGTGGGTGATCAATTTACCAAGTAACATGTTGTCTCCACTGCCTCTGCCCAGAATTCTTGTCCTATCCCGACACTGCTTAGCATGCTTCTTGCCTTTTCCATCAGTGTCCTATTCATCCTTTCAACAACTCCATTTTGTTGAGGTGTGTATGGAGTAGTCTTCTACCTTGCTATATCGCACTTCTTACAGAATTCCTCGAATTCATTGGACCTACAGAACTCTCCACCATTATCTATCCTCAACACCTTTATTTTCTTTTCTATTTGATTCTCTACAAGAGCCTTAAATTCTTTAAACTTAGCAAATAATTCAAATTTCTTTTGAAGGAAATAAATCCATGTTTTCCTTGAGAAATCATCTATAAATGAAACATAATACACATATCTACCTAGTGATGGAACATGAACAGGTCTAAACACATCAATGTGTATTAAATCTAAAATTCCCTTTGCTCTTGTAGCACCAGATGAAAATATTACTCAATTATGTTTTCCATTTATGCAATGTTCACATAAATCAAAATATAGAGTTCAATCAGTCATACCTTCAACCATACTTTTACCTTGTAATGCTCGAAGGCCCTTTTCTCTGATATGCCCCAATATTTGATGCCATATCATTGTCTTTCCTCCCGATGCATTCATGGTTCTTTCTTCTGTATCTCCCCCCTTAGGAACAACGTAACTATTACATTCACCAATGATGGTTCTTCCAAATAGTTTGTACATAGTTCCATACCTAACTCCCCTCGTCAATACCATTGATCCTCGAACCATTTTGCAACCACCATCTCCACACACATTCTTTACACCTGCAATATCCATCTTTCCAACAGATATCAAGTTTCTCGCTATATTTGGAATGTGTAGTACTCCAGGGAGAGTTCTAATCCTTCCATCCTTGAGTTTCAACTTGACTCTACCATGCCCAATGATACTGGCTGGTGAATCATCTCCCAAGAACACATCGCCTCCATTGTAATTTTCATATTCACAGAGCCACTCCCTATGAGGGGTCATATGACACGATGCACCTGAGTCAATCAACCATATATCACGTTCTGAAGGATTACCGGTGGAAGCTAGGCACACATCCCCTCCTTATTCTAAGGAAGTCTTTGCCTCTGTGGTAGAGGTATTCTCTGATCCCTTTCCTTTCTCAACATTTTTATATCTACAATACTTTTTATAGTTCCCAACTTTACCGCATTTCCAACACTTCCTTATAAATTTTCCTGGGGATTTAGATCTACCCTTAGATTTAGATCTCCCCCCAGATCCCTTATTTTTATTTCTCTTGGGGGTGACCTCTCACGGACAAGGCATCCATGCTATGAGTATCCATGGTTTTCCGCCTCATCTCTTCTGATAGTAGGGATGATACTATTTCATTAAATTTTAAAGTCGCTTGATTAGCACTCCCTATTGCTATAATTAGGTTGTCCCAGGAATCTGGCAAAGAACACAATAATGTAATGCATTTATCTTCTTCAACCATTGTAATGCCAACAGAGGTTATTTGACTTACCAAAGTATTGTAGACATTTAGATGCTCTGTCACTATGTCATTATCATCCATTCTGAGGTGATACAGTTTCTTTTGCAGAAATAACTTGTTCACAAGGGATTTTGATTGATACAAACTCTCTAGTTTCTCCCAAAGCTTTATCACAGTATCTTCTCCATAGATGTTAAAAAACACAGAGTCTGATAAGCACAGTCGAATTGTACTCCTCGCCCTTTTATCTAATTTCTCCCAATCTTCTTTCGACGCTCCAGTGGGTTGTGTACCCAGATCCACATCACTCCACTGATCCCGATCTACAAGAAGATCTTCCATTTTGAGCTTCCATAGCTCAAAGTTCTAGTCGTTAAACTTCTCGATATCAATTCTTCAACTGCTCGCCATTTTCTTTCAATGCACAAATCATAGCTGCAAAGCTCCCACTGAACCCAGGTTTATCACGGACCCAAGATCTATCAACCATGTCGAACCCTCAGCAACAAAGGGGTCCCCCTGAAACCAAATAATCGAGCTTTGATACCACATGTAAGTTTTAAACCTATGCAGAGAAGCAAAGCATACAAATTCTTTTAAGAAAAACAAAGATTACACCACATCATTCACACATAGTACACCGAGATTTAACCTTGAAACCCTTAACCGAGAAAACCAACAAACCTTGGAGCCACAACTCCTATTTTTCTCATCTATCATTATGAATCACTCACAATACAATATTGGTATTCTGCAACATGCAATACCCTAATCCGTTAACCCGTATTAGTAAATAGACCCCAATCCCTTAATCAGGATTAACTTACATATTTTTAGAAAATTCCCCAAAAATCAGGCGCATCGCTGACAGGCACACTCTCCCCTCCATATACATGCAAAGAATATAATACATACCCAAGAATAACTATGTGTATCACTTTTTCAAATGAGATTAGGTTTGGTGCCCTCCCAGGCCTTCCATATTCTTTTTGCAACAAATTTTCTTTTGAATTCAACATGGGCTAGAGTAAGTAGAAAGGTTTGAAGATTTAGATTGTTCTAAGATTTCTTACTAAGAGGGGATCCTATGGTAACAAAATTAAATATGATGAGAAATTTCCAAGTTGCATCATTTCCTTCTACTATTATGATAATCCATTGTCACATAAATCCCACATGACTTGGATGCGGATACCTATGATTCCCATCCCCCATTAATGTCCGATTGAGAATTAGAGGCCATCACTAACGCTATGATTTCACTTATGCCCATTTGAATTTTCCTATGGAAAATCACATAGGATTTTTTCAAGCCTCTAGGATGCATTGGTATAGGGATCCCAATAGGAGGAGCAATACAAATAAGTTGCAACCAAAATATTGGTGTAAATATGAAATTTTACTACTAGAGACATGGGATTTGTTATCCACTTATCAACCTTCTTGGGAACTCTTTGAATAACAAACTCCTAGAGATCCTTGGGAAAATCCTGGTAGTTAAATGGGATTCCTAATTTAAATGCCTAGCTTGATTCTAGCCAAGCCCATCATTAACTGGTAATCCAACTTGGGTGCTCCTTTTGGCTTTGATTTAAACATTTTTTTTGTAATACCACAAATTTGACACTTGGAATGACTACAACAAAACATACTAGTAGCACCTATTTTTGCACCATAATTTGGTGGCTTTTTTTCTTCTACAATTGGGTGCTAAAGCCAACATTATATAGAATGTGAAAATAGTGCCAATTTTCATGTTGTGTTTAGAGCCTAATTTGGCATTCAATTTTTCATTGGCTTTAGCGTCTCTAATAGTGCCCTGGTTAGCACCAAGATACAGAGTTTTCATCTAATTTGATGTTGACTTTAACATCAATGCTTGTTTTCACACCCACTTTAGCACCAAACATTGAACCAATGGTGGCATTGAGCTTAGATTCTACAATTTGGATTCCACTTTAGTGTCTAAAATAGAAACGAACGTTGCGTCCATGTTAGCACCATATTTTGTTTGAATTTAGAAACCAATTTTGCTTCCATTTTCACACTAAAATATGCTTCCACAATAGCTCCCCATTTTTCTTCCTTATTGGCACCACATTACGCTTCCAAGTTAGTGCCCAATTTTTCTTCCATTTGTGAACCAAGCTTTGCTTCCACAAAAGCGCCACATTTACTTCCATAATTGTGCCAACTTTGATTCCAATGGAGTGCCCATTTTTTCTTCCATTTTGGTACTAATCTATGCTTCCACCATAGCGCACCAAAATTTTCTTACATGGTAGCATCAATTTTGTCTTCCATAATAGTGACAACTTTTGCTTCCACATTAGTTCCACTTTTTTCTTCCAATTTAGCACCTAATTTTTCTTACATTTGACAACATTAATGATAAACTTATTTCAACCATTGTATTGCAAGGTCCCAATTAGAACATTCCATTCCATATATACATAAGTGCATTTGATAAAGCATTGGGTGCGCTTTTAGGCCAACATGAATACAATGAACCTTTTACAATCTACTGTATCAACAAGAACCTATATGGAGTAGAATTAAATTATACTATAATTGTTTTTTTATGACTGTTGTATATCCCATAAACAAATTTAGACATTACATCATTGTATATCTAGTTTTTGCTCATGCAAACCATGTTGTGATCAGATACCTAATGAATAAAACATAGGTTAATGGCATGATCATTATGCTTCTGTTACTTCTATGAGAATTTGATTTAACAATACTTGACAAACCTAGTAAGCATAACATTGTTGCGAATTTCATATCAAGACTAACAAACATTGCAGAGTTCATGAAGATGTTGATGACAACTTCCCAAATGAGTACCTCTTTACAATATCCATAGAAACTGCATGATTTGTTGATATAGCAGACTACATAGCTACATGGATATTTTATCAACACTTTTCTTATAGAGAATGTTGGAAAATTATCAGGAAGAGTGCCATACATACATGCTTAAATGGAAACCTATTTAAACTAGGGATAGGTCATATACTTAGAAAATAACTTAAAATACAATTAACAATATTCCCAATTGAGAATAGATGGAATTTTATCTACATGGAATAACATAATAGTTTATAACAAAAATATGTCACACCTAAAATTTATGTGTATATATACAAGATGAAATGAAACCAATGAAGAATTTGCAACTTCTCTTTTTAAGCAGATATTTGATATGAATTTCAAATTGATTTCTTGAAATAAGAGATATAGATAGGAACCTGGAAAAATTTAGGGGCGAAATTTAGCCCATGGGCTATTTTCATTTTTATTTTATTTATTTATTTATTTTCTGAAATGACTCACCCAAATTCTAGAGAATAATTTGTTTTACTCTAAATATCACTGAAATTGTCTAGAAACTGAGTCATTAGGAATTTGAATAGTTTTACGAAAACATTGCCAATCATTATACAGTTGAAAATTTAGGAATTAATAAGGTTCGCCAAGGTTTCTACACTTTAAGAAAATTACGGATCTTTAAAATTTTCCTTGAATAGGAATACCTTGACAAAAAAAATAATGAATAAATATATGAACCTACTTACCTATTATAGTTGAATATCAATGTTCTGGTGTAGAAGAGTAGCCTAAGTTACCCATGAAATTCTCCTTGCAACAAATTGTGGAGGACATAGAGAGTCTCCATCCAACCAACCTCTTAGTTGTTTTCTTAAGAGTTCTCGAGCCTACCTCCTATACCTGCGATCCCAATTTTGAAAATATCTCCTCACCTCTCTCGCCTACTCCTTCCTCTTCTCATTCTCTTTCCCCCCAAAAAAATCCTCCTTGCAAAGAAACCCTTCTAGTAAATTATTTCCCCCATATAACAACGAGTTTTCCCCTTTTCCTCTTGACAAATGGCAACCATGCTTCTTTGTGTCATGCAATTTTTAGCTTTATATTTGAAATATAGTTGTTTTAATGTGCTTTTTTACTATGATTATTTTCTTGGTAATGTTGTTGTTTTTCTTTTTCTTTCAACCTCTTTTATTTATTTTTGCTATTTATCGTAACACATTGCATTAATATTCATTTGTTATATTTATTTATTATAATATTTCATTATTATATGTACACATTATGAATTCCGATATATATATATATATATTTCCAATGGAAAAAATCTTTTTTATTCCTTAGAATAACTTGAACTACCCACATGGAGCTTACATCAAAAGGGGTGGCCTTGAAGGCTGCCCAGATACATCAAAATACTTCACTTGTTTGAAGTTTTTGTCAAAAGTTTGGTTCTACCGCAAGGGCTTCAAAAGATTACAACATACTTCCTAAAAGATCTATCTTTTATATCTCAGCAGTACTTGATTCAGTGCATTATTGAAAAGTGTTCTTCAAGATGATCATTTTGCCATCCTTCCACCTCTATGATTCCAGGAGGAACTGCTAGAGCTAGTTTGGACAACGAATCTACTTCCATGTTTAATTCTCTATATACATGAGCGAAGGCGACTTGCTCAAAGGAGGAGATGAGCTCTTTTATTAGCTGAAGCACATGTTGAAGATGGGGAGCGTTGATCTGAATTTTTTCGTTAGCCCAATCTATTGCCATCTTTGAGTCCCCAAAGAGCTATAAAGATTTAATCTACTTCACCAGAGCTACCCTTAGAACTGCCCAAAGTGCTGAAAGTTCCGCTTTGTTGTTTGGAGCTCTACCCGGAGCGAATTTGATTAACCATTTTTTACCTTCTGGTAAATGAACTACACCTCCGGCTCTGCCTAAGGGAAGATCTCCTTGACTGGCGCCATTAAAAAAATCCCAAGGTATATCTTTAATGATTGATGGGCTTGTGGCAACTCTTCGTGAGCTCGCTGCTGGTTCTGAACGGTGTTCACTTACTTTCTGCAAAAGGATAGTTGTAGTTACTTCAAGAAGGGACTTCAGGTTGAGAAAGATCGCCTTATTTCTTGCTTCCCAAATGCTGAAAATGAAAAGGGAAGGGAAGGCTTCAAAGTTACATACCCTGGTATCCTTCCACCAATCTGAAACATTCTGTTCCAAAGAGGACTCCGTCTTCAGTGTCTTTCTGTTCTATCTTTCTGAATCCTTCTCCCATACATAGCCTGCATATGGACAATAGTAGAATAGATGAGCAGTTGTTTCTTCTGCGTTATTACACATCACACAAATACTGGGTCCTTGAAAGCCTCGTTTCAGGAGGTTTTCCCACGTTAAAATTCTATTGCGTAAGGCCAGCCAAAGTGTTAGAATGGTTTTCAAGGGTCCCAGGATAGTCCAGATCTGTTTCCACCATCTACGTTGTTCTCCAGGCTGAGGAAGGTTAATTGTAGACTCATATCCAAGTTTTGTAGAATAGCTACCATCCTTATTATTTCTGGACCATATTAATTTGTCGGGCTCTTCTTCTTTAAGGTGATTGAAACATGAGTCTAAGAGAGACAGATAGTGTTCCCAAGCTACAGCTTTAACTCCTGAGAGACCTATGCTGTGTATCGATTTCCATTTTGATCTTTGAGACACACACACACACACACACACACATATATATATGCCAATTTTATCACAAAAGCTATGATCATGCTAAGTGATGATTTATTCCCTTTAATTAGATATTTAGTGTATGAAATTATACCATAATGCATATTAAACATTTCCTTATCCACAACCCAATTTTCCCTCTCCTAGTGCTCGGATACTCAATAACCCCTAATCACTCATTGCCCCCAATTTTCCCCTTTTGTGCTTGGATAATAAATAAACTCCTAATCACTCACCACCCTTAGTTTTATCTCTATTGGTGCTTGGATGATAAATAAACTCCTAATCACTCACCACCCCCATTTTTCCCCCTCCCGGTGCTCGGATTATAATCCCTCCCTCCTAGTGCTAGGATAATAAATAAACCCCTAATCATTCAGTGCCCCTAGTTTCCCCCCTCTTGGTGCACAAGTGATCCCACTCACCATCTCCAATTAGATGGTATTGTTTTAGAGGAAGTACTTTTATATCCTCGACCCATATTGAGAAGGTCTTGTGAACATTCCCTTATGAATATGGGCTCCTGTTGGTCTAACTTACTCGTTCTTAGACTAACCCGGGTTCTACGTAGTTTAGTGACCCAACAAAACCCCCTTTTCATCGCCCTTTCGGAAACAGTCTGCGAACAGACTGAGGTCTCACCCAAGGTGAAGTTATGGGGTGGCTACAGAAGCAGGTTTCTGTAACCCGGTGATGTGCGGCTATGGAACCAATCCACTGAGCGGAGTCACACCTACTCTACACCCACCTTTAACACCACATCACACTTCGGAACTGCGCACTAGCGACAGTTAGCCACACTGCACTACAACATCGTGTCTCTGGGATTGCACTTCTGGGCAGTCGCATTCACTACAGACTGCGCTGAATAGTGTTACTTCTCATTTGCTTAAGGCTATGCAATTTACCACATTGTAATAGTGCATCTAAGTGACTGTGTAATTTGCTATTCTAACAATACAGACTCCGTTGAATTATGGTTAGTCCTTAACCATCATAACTCAGGAACTACGCATTCATCATATTCATTAACACTTACATATTCAGTTATATGTGTCCAACACTTAACATATTGTTCTCATCATCCATATATGTGAAAATACATATAAAAGCATGAACACACATAAACATGAAACTATCACACAGATGCAATCACACAACTCATGTATTTATGTAGTTCACCCCCCGGATGGGAGCTACATCCACAGGAACTGTTGTTTCTATTAATGGCAAGGGTTAACAGTTCCAGTCTACGCACACAACTGCAGACTCTTCTCTACAATAGGTCTCTGCGCACACAGCTGCATAGCCTTTCTCTCTTTGATCTCTCAACACAGATCTATAATGAGTCTTACAATATTCAACATCACCCACAAAATCTATCAAAATCTAACCCTTCCCTATGCAAAATTGCCCCTTTTATAGATTGTGCCTGAAGGTCACATCTTTACAATCATTATGGGCCAAAACCACATAGTACCCTTAACCCCCCAAAACGGTGTGGTTACCCCGCTAACCATGCTTTGCCATAACTTCTTAGCTACTTCGCTTGTCCTTGGTCGTCCTTTGGGTTGCTTCCTAGGCTCTGACGTCCTTCTGACAACCGCTTGCTCTGACTGCGTGACGCTGACTGTATCCTGGTGCGTCCTTTACAATTCTCTCCTCATCAACGTTGTTCCTGTAGCTATCAGGCCGTCGCTTCTTATTTAATTGCTCCAATTTCCCTGGCCGTCCTTTGCACTTCTGCCTTTACTAAGGAAGCAGGCCCCTATCTTCCATCTTCGCGTCGCTCCATACCTTGTTCCCGGGAATTGCGGACTCGCTTCTCCCCAAAATAGGCCAGTACGAGGCCTCACCGAGTTCGTACTTCTGCCTAAAAATTGATGTGCTTGAGCTACGCTTCGACAAAACTGCGCTAACTTGAAATTCGCTTCACTAAATTTGTGCCAACTTGGGCCTCGCCCAACAACTCCCATAAGGTATGTATGTTCCCTATTTTCTTTTCAGTTGATCTATGTCACATGCTCATAACACTCATACACATGCATATATGCTAGTACATATAGTAGACAAGCTAGTACTAAGCTGACAATACATATAATACACAAGCCAATACTAATTTGAGCAAAAATAGAGGTCATGAAATATGCTCCCCCCTCTGAACACTTCGTCTTGAAGTGGTTTCTAGACGAAAAGATGAGGAAAGTTTTGATGCATGCTATTTTCATCCTCCCAAGTGGCATATCCTGGACTATATTGGTCTCGTTGGACCTTGAATTGCTCCAATAGTTGGTTCCTTAGTTTACAAACTCGTTGGTTTAGATCAATGGCATAGGGTTCTATTGTAACAGTCCCCTTAGAAACTTGTAGGTTATCATAATGCAAAACATGAGACTTATCAGGCATGTATTTCTTAAGTATTGAAATGTGAAATACATTATGAAACTTTTTAAAATGGGTTGGTAGTTCCAAGAAATAAGCATCAAGTCCTATTCTTTTTGTAATCTTGAATGGTTTTATGAATACGAGAGACAATTTTGTTCCCGTCCTGAAATGGAATGAACTTTTTGCTTTTCAAACCCCAATGAAAACTTTGCCATTTTCCTTATAACTTCTATCAATTGTTTTTGCATCGGCATAATTTTTTGGCAATATTTGGATTCTTTAATTCTAATCTTGATTTGAGCCATCTGGTCCTCCATCTCTTGCCACATCTCGAGTCCTAACACCTCTCAATCCTCTGAGTTGTATCAACTCAAGAGTGTTTTGTAGGGTCTCCCATATAGTAACTCATGTGGATACATGCGAATGGAACTATGATAATCATTGTTATACACAAATTCAACTAGATAAATATACTCCTCCCACTTACTTTGCTAATACATTACATACATCCTTCACATATCCTCCATAACTTGGTTAACCCTTTCATTTTTTACATATGTTTGAGGATGATATGCCGCTATTGAAATTTAATTGATTTCCCAAGGAAGTCTAAAGGCAGGTCCAAAATCGAGAAGTGAAACTAGGGTCTTGATTTGAAATACGTTTTATGGGTAAGCCATCTAACTATACAATTTCCTTAAGAAATATCTGAGCTATGGATGCAACATCATAGGCACTCTTAATAGAAATGAAGTAAGAACTCTTGGTTAAGAGATACACAACTACCATATTGCAATCATGCCTTTGTGGAGTAATGGGAAGACCAATGCTAAAATCCAAGGATACAACTTCCCACTTATTTTAAGGGATTCTATGGCATTGGAGAAAGGATGTAGGATGGCAGTGTTTTGTCTTTATCTATTGGAATTCAAGGCATTAGGTATCAAAGTGAATGATATCCTTCTTCATACTTGGCCAAATAAATTTTCTTTATTTTGTTATACTTTTTTGCTACATCTGGGTGGGTTGCATAGGGTGCATGATAAGCTTCCTATAGTACTACTCTTTGAAGGTCCTCATTCATAGGTATTTACATTCTTCCCAAATGTCCATTTGCATCTAATGAATAACCTTATATTTTTCATCCTTAACTTCCTATTTTTCTAAAATGGGCTTGATTTCCTTGTACCAAGGGTTTTCATGGAGGTGACTTAATACTTGCTTTCTTAATGTTGGGTTTTGTTATATTCTCATGCTAAAACAAAGCATATTGATGTGCAGTACCAATTTGTGAAAGCTATGGTTGAAGACAAGAAGGTATTGTTGGAAAAGCTTGACACCTTGAAGAATGATGTAGACTCATTAACGAAGTGTATAACTAGTGAGAAGTTCTCTTGGTGTAGAGAATATATGGGCATTACTACTCTGGACTTATGACCCTATTAGTACATGGCCCACTGTTTTGCAAAGAAAACAACAAGTGGGAGAATCTTGGGTATGTATTATGTTCTTTGCATGAGGGTTGCATCACCTTACAATCCACCTCCATTTAGTGCTATGCTATATGCACATGGTGCAGGATTAGGGGTAGTCATAGGGGGGATGGATACATTGGAGCTTCTCCCTTGCTCTATGAAGTGGACTTCAGTGAGGGGTGATAGCCCCAAACCACAAGGTTCCGAGCAGTGGCCTGATTTGTTTTGCTACTTTTTTGAAAATATGTAACTAATGATGGTTAAGGGATTAGGACATAAATCTAATCTGGGTTAACGGATTATGGTTTTGGATGCTACAAAATCCCTAAATATTGTATTGTGAATCGTTAAGAAACACAATGGGAAAGATAGAGGCGTGAATCTAAGTTTTGTTGGTTTTTCCCATTACGGTTTCTAGGGTGAATTTCTGTGTGCTGTGTGTGCGCCATTGTTTAATATCTCCCTTGCTTAAGAATCTATATGCATTGTTTCACTTCACAGGTTTAAAACTTACATGTGCTATCGAAGCTATATTATTGGATTTAGAGGAACTCCTTTGTTGCTGAGGGTTTGACTTGTTTGATAGAGAAAGTAGATCTTGGGTCTGTGATAAACTTAGGTCTAGTGGGAGCTTTGCAATGGTGATTTGTGTGTTGAAAGAGAATGGTGAGTATAAGAAATTAAACGGTTAAAAATTTGAGTTATGGAAGCTCAAGATGGAAGATATTGTTGTAGATTGAGAATAGGATTGTTGTGGATCCAGGTACACAATCTACTGGATCTATGAAAGAAGACTGGGAAAAGTTGGAAATAAGGGCAAGGAGTATAATTCGACATTGCTTGTTAGATTTAATGTTGCTAAATGTGTCTAGAGAAGATAATGCATCAAAGTTATGGAATAAGCTAGGGAGATGGTATCAATCAAAGTCCCTATTAAACAAGTTGTTTCTTCAACAGAATTTGTTTCACCTTAGGATGGATGATAATGACTCAGTGACAGATCATCTAAATGTCTATAATATTATGGTAAGTCAACTTACCCTTGTTGGTATTTGTTAAATTTTTGAGCAAATATGATGAGCATTGAACTTTAAAACTTTAAGTGCGGAAATATTGAATACTTGAATCAATGAACCATTCAATCAAATGAAACATTCAACCATAATACAATATGTACACTGGGGAAAATACTCAAAACAATGAGGATTAAAAACTCCAACAAATCTTTAGAGTATAAATATGATAGATAGTAGAGAATTTGTTTTATAAAATAGTAGTTTGCTTTTGGCACCCCAGGTCCTAGATAAGAGAGAATACTGAGCAACAGATAATAGAGATCAACTGTATCAACTTGCCATGTTCCCAACACATTAATAACAATCAATAATACTATCCTATACAAAGATAAGTGCTTGTCCTTCAAGGGAGAAGAGAATTCGCTTCACATTGAATTCAACAATCCCGTATAAAATATTTATATATTCTTCACATGCATCAACTTCTATTTTTAACTTCTAACTTCATGATGAAATCACCCTCCATCTAAATGTATAAATATTGCATGAAGAAGAGCACCCCACTTCTCATGCAGTGCGTTAACTCACTGAACCGATTCTTAGGAGGAAATTGCCCCTTGACTGAAATCTTTCCCACTTAGTTAGGTGGCTAACTTAAGTGTCGTCATGCAAGTGTCGCAACTCAAGTGTCATCTTTTAGTTTAACATAAGTGTCGTCATGCAATAACAATTGGTGAACTAGATATTCTTAGTTAACTCTCTTAATTGAAATCACGTTGATTGATTTACTTGTAGTGACCATTGTGAGTTCTTTAATTAACTGATGCATGCTTTAACTGGAGATTAACAACTCAAGTTCACTTAGTCATCTCATGAGCAATTCAAATTATCTTTTTCTCTATGAATTTATCTTTATCTCTTATTTACTACATGGTCAATATGTGTTAACTTGAATTATCTATCTTATCAGATTATACTCAGAAGATTTGTCAGATGTTGTGATCATATTATATTACGATCGAACCAAATGATCATATGCTAAAGTAATTCACTATAGAGGTGGCCAATCTCTAAAGGAGACTTAATAGCAATTGGTGACCATGGTTAGTAATACATCACACAATATTAATGCTTCAACATGCAAAGAATCTACCTCTATAACTGGAGGTCCACCCCATGGGTACCTACTATAATTGGAGGTCCACCCCATGGGTACCTACTATAACTGGAGGTCCACACAAGAATATGACTTGACACACAAGTCTCGAGCCTTGTCCAACAAGAGTTTACAATATCATCACTTTGATACAACAAAGCATTCACCTCAACACGTGAGGAATAGTCTTTTACAACTAAAGGCTTAGTCATCCTTGAGTCCAACTCAAGAATCTAATCCAAGTTCATGAGTCCAACTCAAGGTCCCTACCTAAACACATGAGGCCCAATCTTGGCTGCACAAGATTGGATTGAAGAATGACTTGTGATGCTGTACATTTAACAATATTAATATGGAGGAAGGAGATAAATGCATTACATTATTACGTTCTTTGCCAAATTCCTGGGATACATTGATTGTAGCAATAGGTAGTGCTAGTCAAGACACTTTAAAGATTGAAGAAATAATGGATTCCTTGCTATTAGAGAAAATGAGGTGGAAAATCATGGATAGTCATAGCATGGATGCCTTGTTTCAGAGAGGCAAGACCCGAGATATAAATAAAAACAAGGCTTTAAGGGGGGATCTAAATCTAAGGATAGATTAAATATCTAGGAAAATATTTGAAGAAATGTTGAAAATGTAGTAAAGCTAGGAACTATAAGAAGGATTGTAGATCTAAAAATGTTGATAAAGAGAAGGGATTTGATGATACACCTTCCTTAGAGGTGAACACATCCTCAAAAGGAGGGGATGTGTACCTAGCCCCTACATGTACCCATTTATATCGTGAAGTATGGATGATTGACTCAGGTGTGTCTTTTCATATGAGCCATCATAGGGAGTGGTTTTGTGAATATGAGAAGTATAATGGAGGTGATGTGTTCTTAAGAGATGTATCAAAAACTAGAATCATAGGACGTGAAAGAGTTAAGTTGCTACTCAAGTATGGAAGGATTATAACTCTCCTGAGGGTTTAGCACATTTCAGAGATAGCTAGAAACTTGATATCCATCGACAAGATGGGTGATGTAGTCATATAGATCATGTTTGCAAAAGAAACATGCAAAATGGTTTTGGGATCAATGGTCTTGATAAGGGGATTTCATAATGGAACTCTACACAAAATGTTGGGAAGCACAACCCCTCCTCATGTTATTGAACCTGTAGGAAACTAGGGTTTCAAAATTTTCTTTTGTACAATATATATCAATGAATAGTGCGGTGTTATAGATAAGAACCGATAACTCCATGTAGCAATAAGTGGAGAGTGATAACCGTGTTTCATTTAACTTCATGGAACAAACATATAATAGTTATAATTGATATATATCACAACAATTACTATCCATTTGGGATGGATCATTACTTTCTCTTTAGTGGAATATCCTTATCACTTGGAAAAACCTTATTATGATACAACTTACAAGAGTGCAATCAAGATATTGCAATATGCATTTCAAATTGTTGGGATGAGTTTTCTTTTATGAATCCACCTTGTAGTTATCCTTCATGTCCCACTTCGATAGTTATCTCATCCTCGCTTTAAAACCATTATTTTACACTAATAAGTTTATCGAAAATACCATCCACGATTTAGTGGAGCAACCTGATTTTTCCCCACAACATGTTTCTTTAAAATAAGTAATGTCATCTCATTTTGAGCCATTTCACATCGTATGCCTAAAATCCCACCCACTACATCCAAAACCACCACCAAAATGAAAAGCAGGGCTCTTGTTGATTTCATCTTTCTTTGATCTCAGAAACTTGATTTGTTTTCTTATCTATGAACACTAATATTAATGGATAATCACCTGCATCATTCATGATTGACACAATTATACATGCACACACAAGGTTTTAGTAGTATAAATATAAACACCCAATTTCTTACAACTTCCCATCATTAGCTTACTTACATACAAATGATGGACCTTGATATGGTCAATTTGGAGTTTGATTCCACTCTTAATATTGTTCAAAGTTTCACTTCAACTTTTCACACAACTTTTTTTCTAGCTTTGTTGTCCTACCCCATGATTATGAGAGATTATTGCTTACCTAGAATCAATGTCAAGTTGTCTAATCTTATATCTTTACCTTCACATTGACATCTACTTATGGTGGTAGATATTGCCTATTGGGTCATTTTGTCACCATTTTAGAGACCCAATCATTGTATTGTTGAAAACCCCTTGATGATAAGTATGGGGGTATACCAATTGGTCTTGGCCCAAGTGACAATAATCCCGATCCATTGTTCAAATTGCGATGGGGATCTATAGTGAGCATGCCACCATTGGCCACATCATGATCCTACGTTTAGATTTATAGGACCCTGGTCCAAGTTTATCTTAGTTTATAAATAAAAAACTATCTTTTATTGTTTACATTCTGGTTCATGTTTTTGTTTTGCTTTCCTGGTTTATGTTAAATTTCATGCCTGTAAAAAAAAAATGGGTTTTACATGCCAGTAACAATATGATGTTTTTCTTTTTGAATTTCCAGTTTTATTTTCTAACATACATGTGCATCAATATATATATATATTTTTGCATGTAATTCAAATAAATATGTTTATAAAAACTAACATAAACAAAAATTACAGAGTTAGAAATTATTATTATACCTGTAGGAAAAATACCTTTAGATAGCTACTAAACCCCTTGTTGCTCCTTTTGCCTTGATGTATGCCCTGCAACCAAAATCTTTCCCCAACTTAGGAAACTCAACTGACCAGAAAACCTGGTATGACACCCTGCCAACTAGCAAGGTCTCGTTGACCACCCAGCTCCTAAAGTTCCCCTTTGGACCCACGAGCCCAAACTGAGTACAAGCCAACCGATTTTCCCTTCTGCAATTCTCCAACAAATGCCCCTTCTCTTCTGCTCTAAAATTTCTCTATCCTCTCCTAAAATCCAAAACATGCCAAGATGGTCCCTCCCCCAAAATCCATCCTTTTCTCCATCATAAATTTCCCCAAATCCCAAGTCCTCCTCGAGCCCTTAACACTTGACTCCAAAACATTAAATTCTATTATTTTATTATGTAAATAAATGCCTGGGTTGGTTCACCTACCAACCACGAGTGTTTCACTTTTACACGTTTTAACCATAATATATTTCTAATCAACCCTCGATTTTACAATCCCAAGTTTCATAATTAATTTTAGAATTAAAATATAATTCAACACTTGTTTAATAATGACATATGGTACTATTTATAATTTACACCATGGTTCTAAATGACTACGACATAATCATAATTAATTAAGTAATTTATAAATTAAATCTTATCCCTATATTTTAATTAATTGATTAATATTGTTTGAGACGTAATTAATATTAACCTTTCAAGTTAATATTACCTTTATTAACATTACAATCACCATTTAACATTTTAACCCTTAGTCTTTGACTAATTAAATTCATTAATATTCAATCATGCATTACTAACCAAATTCATTAATCACTACCTAAGTTAACCATAACTTGTTTATTAATCAACAATAATTAACATTAATCACAATAATTAATATTAATTAACAATAATTATCATTAATCAACATTAGAACTTGATCATCATTCATTACCACCTAAGTCACTCATTCAACATATTCCATTATCTTAATCATAAATTACTAACTCAACGTATTAATTTAATCTCTTGGTTAGATAAGTAGTAATAATGTAATTAATGCCTAAACATTATAGTTCAGTATTATTTCACGCAATTGACACATATGTAGACGAGTTATGTAAGTGTAGCTACAACTTACATACCTCGTGTAGGTACACTAATAGTACTAAACCACACAACATTCTCAATCAATTAAGTTACTGTTTACTGATGCATTCCTAACATAATTTGACTGTTGGATCATTCACTTAATTAAGTACAATTAACTAACGAACAATAATACCAGTTACTAAGTTACGACACACGACTCTGCAAGGTCCTAAACATATACAGTTAATCAAGTATTCCCTCCTAACATCATGGTACACCTATATACCTACTTCGTCTATCTAGTTCACAACTAACTTCCACATCCTATCCTTCCTCTGTTGGACTACCCTGAAGTGTCAAGCCATGACCAGCTCCAGTTAGAACCCGTAAGTGGAAGTGTTGACTACATCGACCAATCTTCCCCAGCAGGAAATCACCAGTCATCATCACACACCTTGGGGAGTGCACCGTAGCACAACCCTCCCATGACTCTGGGTTTCAAGGATAAACGGTGGGTAAAGCCTCCACCCCCCTAATGGAACAAGGGACTATGTCTACACCGACATAATAACTCCGTCGCAACTTGTACTCAATTTGTCATCGTATAACCAATCTGGGCGGTTGAGTTTCCTGAAACCCTACCCCACCCATACATCATGATAAACAACATAATAATCATGCGAAAATAAATAATGCATCACTTGCATACCATTTATCTTTCGGAGTCCATGTCCCCGAGGCTCTCCCACCTCGTAGGATCCAACTATCACTTAGCCATTTTAACTTGTAAGTTAGTCTCCGACATACGATCTAAAATATCGTGCACAAATCCTCGACATGTACACATACATTTCATCGTAACAAAACAATAATCAATTCATTTATATTCACCATGCACCTGGTATAACATTCATTCATTCAACATATAACTTTAATTGTATCCACATACCCATCTTTCGGTAATTTGCATATATGAGACATAATTAACACATGATATATATCTAAACATGACTACACACAATAATACTAACATCACACACACACATATATATTTTGGCAAAATAATAGAACCATATGTCCACAGTGTCGTCAAACCAACAAAATTTCACAATCAAACAAATACAACATATAATAATAGTTCAGGTAGTAATATCAAAACGAGGTGTTACATGATTGTAGTCTCATTTTCAAAGGCTTCAATCAACTCTTGTCAATTGAACTTTGATTTGTTTATCCAAAGATGTTTTAATAGGCCCTTATCCTTCAAGGATAAAGATGACCCTCCATTCATATCAAGCATCTTGGTCAACTTTATTTAAATAATCCCTAGTCATCTTATTTTACTTATGAAAAGGGTCATTCTAGTGTTTGGTAATTGAACCTTATATCATATGGTTGACAATATAGATATAAGAGAAATAAATTAAATATATTATTAATGAAAAAAGTTATTAAATTAAGTTTCATATAGTCTTTGGGGTATTGTGACAAATAACCTACATAAAAGAGTCTCCTAGATTGTTGTATAATATAAAAAGTGAATATGCAACTCACAGTGAAAGAAAAATTCATCAAAAGGGAAACTTCTAAACTTTTTCTTACATTGACTTATCTATTATTTTGTTATATGGTGGTATAGGCATAGTATTAGTCTATTAGGACATCCTCATTATTATTTGAGTGGTGAAAACCTCTTATTACATTGACATTGAGGAGATATATGATTGTTGGTTTTAAACCACTTGAAAGCAATTTTAAATAAATAAATAAATATAAATGATAAATTAAAGCGACAAATAGGTGAAGCTTTACACTCAAATGATGATAAGATTAAGAGAAAAGAGACAAACCTTAAGGAATCTATTTTGGAGCTTGAATTGAAAGACAAGGAAGGATGTTCAAATAGGAAAATACCATTTGGAGATGTCATTGTACAACTTGAAAGTTATTTTAATGAAGGAACCCAATAAAAATGATGAATTATTTGGTAAGCCCTTTGTCAAAGGGAAAAAAGGGAAGAGGTTAAGGGAGGAAAAACTTGTTATTTGTGGATCTAATTTGTTTTCCAAAACTTAATTTTCCTAATGATGGACCACACTATGAAACATTGATTTGAAGACTTTATTTCTTAAAACAATTCTTTCAAAAGCTCGAGAACTGAAAAAACTCCATACAACTTAATTTTCTACATGCTATAACTAAAAATGTCAATTTATTTTCTTTATGTGCAATAATTAACCCTCATAAAACTCCATTACTTGAATATTACATCCAAAGAATTACATTGTCAAAATGTATTTACCATATTAATCTTCTATTAGCAAAGACTTGTTTTATTTATTTACAAAATCTATAATTTCAATTAGCTTTGAAGTACTTATAATTTATTAATAAAATATTGTTTAAAAATAAGCATGATTGAAATTTATATTTGTCAAATTAATTAAATTAATAAATATTTTAAATATAAAAATACAATAAATATAATATAATATACATTATTTTATAACTTTTCAAGCTCAAATCTTTAAGGGATAATGTATATATAAATATTTTAAACACCCACCATTGTCACATGATTATCTAATTCAATTAAATTTACTTCCAATCATATCATTCAACTTGCATACCAACTTTATATTTAATCATTATCTAACTTTTTTTATATTTACTTTAAATTAAATAAAATATTTTTAAATTATTTATTTAATAACATTGTTTCATTATCTCAACATACCATCTTCTTATATTTACTTTAAATAATAATAAAGGATTTTTAAATGGTCTATTTATTAACATTGTTTCATTGTCTCAACTTGCAACCTTTTTATATTTAGTTTATTATTAAAAGGTTTTTTTAAATGTAAATATAATATGTTGTTTCAACTTGCTACCTGCTCATATTCACTTTAAAAAGTAATAAAGATTTTTTAAATGTAATCTGTAATTATAATTGAATTGGTTGAAAGAAAAGATTGATTATGATTTGCTTGGCTTAAAAGGTTTAGATGCCCTTGTACCACAAATAACAAGCTGGAAAAATCAGTTGAACATTTTAATTGGCTTGAGAAGTTTAGATGCCCTTGGACCACAATTAACAAGTGGGAGTGGGAGAAATCAGTTGCTTCAATATTTTAATGATTTGGTTTGACGCATATACATGATTAAGCCGCTACCCCTACATAAAATATATTTTCAGTTCACACCATATTCATTACCCAAACAATTTCTCTGACAAAAGATATTATATATCCAAGGAGACAAGTTGCCCATGGACTTTTGGTAAAAGTAAGGGAATCATAGCATTATTGAACTGAAAATCGGACTCACACTGATCACGTTTTATACTTCGGTTATCAAATCAGATTCCATTTTATCATTCTATTCGGTCTATTATATCTTTTATCCAAGGAAATTTTTAATTTTATGCGAAACATTTTTTTTTACGGAGGGTATAGTTTAAAGTAGTTTCAGGGTTTTTCAAATTTCCAAATCATGGAGGATGAAAAAACTGTATTTTAAAATTTTTGGGTGTAAGTAAATTTTTATGATTTATATTTGTTTTTCCACAAGTTTTTAAGCCAAAATTTGATTGAAATTATGATATTAAGTTGTTGGAATTGCATACTAAAGAGCCCTAAAGATATTATAAGATATTATAATTTGAACAATGAAAATCACTAAATATTCACCGGGACGATTTGCCTTTGACTTAGAATTGGATGATTACAGTACTGGTTTCAAATTGGATGCTTACAGTACTGGTTTGTTTAGAATTGGATGATTACAGTACTGGTTTTAAATTGGATTATTACAGTACTGGTTTGTTGGGAAGATGTTGGCTCTTCCTTTTTGATGTGTCATTATGTGTTTTTAATCATTCTAACAATAAATTCCCGTGTGGGGTACAATATATTTGTGAGCAGAATACACGCTAGCGTTCATTCGGATGACTAGGATTTTAGATGAGATATTTGTGTCTTGCCCAATCGAGTCAAGTCATATGTCATGTCAATTAACAAAAAAAGCAATAAAAAAGTTGTGAGATTCCAAATCTAGGTAATTGCTTGTAACAACTTGGTGCCATCAGAATTCTCTGTATGTATTTTAAGTACAGTACTAACAAGTCAGATTTGGGCTCCTTAGTGTATTTGAATTCTATTACGCCTACTTATCTAATAGATTAATGGGAAGCTTTGTCTAAACAGGGCGGGCCTTTAAGCATCGATATACATCGTCGGGAATTACCAGTTGACAAGATTTGTAGGCTCCAGGCTGTGAGATATATCTGATACTTTAAGCAGATATGGACGTGATATTTACTCAGACTTGGCTGGATTCCAGTGTCTTTATTAATATTCTAATTGGGTAACATCCTATAAATCAAGTTTCATTAATGGCTTTCCATCGGGTTGCCTTCGTTGAGACAACGCTGGGTTCTCAGCATACCTGGCCTCATTGCTGTATCAGAATTATTAGGTTTCTCTGGTTCAGGTTTCTGAAGATCAGTTGTGAGGCTGAGTGTTTTAGCTGCAATGACGATCAAAATAGATTTAGAGGATGGAAAATTCAGCGAGCAAGCAGATATCAGCAAGCCATTGATTCAATGCAAGAAGAAGACTGAAAATAGAAAGAGTTTCAATGAGAGAAGCAATGGAGGGTCGATTGCAACTGTGCTGTTGAGCACATTTGTTGTTGTGATGGGCTCCCTGGAGTTTGGATTTTGTGTAAGTATATTCCTATTAGTACATGAACATGGTGTAATCTCATTTGGATATTATAAAAGCACAAACCCATCTAAACCCAGGTCTGATATGCACCTTCAAGGTGCCAAGTTCAAAGTTGGGTATATTTCATACCCAGGTCTGATATGCCTTGAGGTGACCAATCTAAGATTGTATCTCTTCAAATTCAATCTTTTCAAAGGTGCTCATCGGCTTACATGGGTTTGTGGCATGTGCTAATGTTCATATTCAATGCATCAGGTTTACATGGGTTTGTGCTAATGTTCATGTTCAATGCATCCAGTGCTCAGTTTAAATTGGATCCAAAAATACACAGATACAAAGTGTTGATGGATCCCCTAACTCCACTGAGGTTAAAATGAACTAACGTGGGGAGTCAGATAGGAAAATCTAATGTAGAAGTTGATAGTGTAGAAGCCTAATTGTGAGAGATTAAGAAATAAGGTTGATGGTTTGAGGGTTTCGCGTAGAGCTTGATAGTATGAATTTACTGTTGGGAGTTCATTTCTGAAAATAATACATCTGCTTGTATTTGGAGGGGGCATTTATAATGAGTTCAAAGGAAATGCATCACCCATTAACAGATACAGAGGTCATATATTTGCAGAGACAGATGACACCCCTTAGATTAGAGATTGATTTACTAATTCCTATTGAGCAATTCTGGGTGCATGTGATATGCCAACTTGGATGGTATGGGCTTACACTCTAAGTTTCTTGGTGCATTGCAGGTGGGCTTCTCTTCTCCAACTCAGTCTGCAATGATAGAAGAACTTGGCCTAACCCTGTCTCAGGTGCCTTTCAATGCCCCATAACTCTTCATCTTCTTCTCTTTTCCAATTTTAATAATGCTGTGAACTATGTTTGAATATGGTACTTGATCTTAAATTGGTGGCTAAATCAGGTATAACCAATGAAATTAGTAGTTTACCTTAGTCCCTACTGCCTATTGAACCATTATCTCAAATCTTCTCAGATCTAAAGATGCTGCTACTACTTCAATGCATTTGGGTCTAAAATAATATTTTTAACTTTTTATATGCAGTATTCTACATTTGGCTCCCTATTGACTATAGGTGCCATGGTTGGTGCCCTTGTGAGTGGCCGCATTGCAGACTACATGGGTCGGAAAGGGGTAAGTTCTTTGGTTACTGTTATACGTCCTATACATAATGAAGATCAGACATTGAAAGATGTCTTGCAGGATTGTTTTGGTTCGAAATGATGCAATTTGGAGTGGATCCCCATTAATACTCTATAGCTGTTGTTCGGAGCTAAACTCCTACCGACTTCTGAATGCAGGCATTGAGGGTGTCTTCAGTCTCATATATCACTGGGTGGCTCATTATATTCTTTTCAAAGGTTTGTTAGGATCCTCATTTAGTTTAATGGGTGTTTCATTCAGTATCCTTTTAGAATAATCGTAGCAAACAGTTATAACTTTGTTTCTTGTGGAGTAAAGGTGTGCCTTCAAAGGGCAGGATACCAGGACAATATTGAAATTAGGACTATTATGTTCCCTTTGGAAATATAGTTTTAAAAAAAGGATAAAATGAAGTGCTTATATTCTACTCGCCTGCAGGATGAACTCCCATTGGACATTGGAAGACTGTTTGTGGGATATGGAGTTGGCCTTACTTCCTTTACTGTATGTTCCTGAACTTGATTAGATGTGCTGTTCTCAAAGTATGGATAACTTCACAGGATTACCTTTTTAATACAGATCAATCACAATTCGTCCATTCTTTTAATCTTTGGACAGGTTCCGGTCTACATAGCTGAAATAACTCCCAAGAACCTGAGGGGAGGGCTGACAACAACAAATCAGGTCTGAACATTTCATCCACTTCATCTCGTTTAGTTCGTAAAGAGGTTGAGAAACTGTAAAAAAGAACACCGTTTTGGTAATTAGAATTTGGAAGTAAAATACAACAGTTCATCATGGAAAAAGGAAGACTGTTAAATCAAAATCTATAAAATCGAGCATCATTATTTTCTCGCTTTTATGGCAGTTATCCATAACCACTGGTACTTTAGTAGTATATTTGCTTGGGATGCTGGTTGGATGGCGCCTTCTTGCCATCATTGGTATATATCCTTGACCATCTTCTTCCTATCAAATAGGGCAATATAGTATGTCAAAGAGTGGTCTCTAAGATCTAGGTTCGACCTTGATAGATCTATGGTACACATAGCCTATAAAAGATCTTAAAGAATCTAAAAAATGTTCCTTGCAATTTGGAAGAAACAAGACTAGTGTACTTATATTTGATTTGTATTGGCAGGAATTATCCCATGTGTTCTTTTGGTATTGGGCCTTTTCTTTATTCCAGAGTCCCCTAGGTGGTTGGTGAGTACATTTCCGATTGTGGCAAGCAATCATGTTAAATTACCATTTTGTATGTTTTTCTTGAAATTTTTGTCCCATCTAAAATGGAAGATTAATTTTAATTAAAGCTATGATAAATTTATATAACAAAATTCTTAGAAACATGACATGTGTACATATTTATCCAGGAAAATGCATAAGAGCCATTAAATACATGATAGTACATAAATGATAAAATGGAGCATCTGAGAATGTTAGCCAATTCGGTTTATGCTAATTAGAGTATTTGATCTTTTTTGGTCTATTACAGGCAAAGGTTGGCAGGAACAAAGAGTTTGAAGCAGCATTACAAGCCCTTCGTGGAAAGGATTGTGATGTCTCTGCCGAAGCAGCTGAAATCAGGGTGCTTATATCTACTTTAAGTGTTACATTTATAAATTGTTGTTTGTTAGTCAACTTAGCAAATTCAAAAAAATATATTAATCTTGATTCAAGCAGGTGTTCATGGAGTAATCTTAAAGATAATTAATTTCACACAAGTCAGTATTGGGGAAAAAGTTTTAAGCATGTTTTTATCCTTTGCCCTTGAGAGTACTGAGACTACAGCTCTCTATTATTCAGGGGTGTGTGGCAGAGTTAGAGATACTTCCTAAGGCCAGCGTAAGGGACTTATTCCAAAGAAGATATGCACATTCTCTTATTGTGAGTAGCATTCCTCTTAATAACAAAGCTTGAAATATGTGTGACTATTGATCTATCATATTTATCTTAAGTCATTATCTACACTGTATGTATAGGTTGGAGTTGGTTTGATGGTGTTCCAGCAATTGGCAGGAATCAATGCTATCATTTTTTATGCCAGTGAAATTTTCCAAGCTGCTGGTAAAATTACAACTGGCTCTTGGTTTCCCTGTCAATTCAAAAAATGTATCTTTAATTTTATGAGTACAATGCTTCAGATGCTTGATTGCTTATGATCGTAATATTATTAGGCTTTTCATCGGGTCATGTCGCATCTGTTGCTGTTGCTGCTCTCCAGGTGATTAGCTTCTCCTTTACATTGTGCAAATAAATTTTGGTTTGGTATAAGATTTTTTTGTGGAAAATAAGCTTCATAGCGTCTGAAAAGCTACCCTAAGCTAAAACTTCCTTCTTGACATGAAATAATTCTGAATCTAGGTTGTTTCAAAACCATATTTCTCCCATGTTGAGTGTTTGGCACATTTTCTGTCCATGCTACTGCCAGATAAGTAGAAAAGACAGAGGATTACTTCAAGATGCTACCTTAAGTTATTTTGTTTGTGCTTGCAACATATGCTTGAGTAGTGGTCTAATAAACTGGTGCCCTTAAATTTTGCTAGGTGCCAATGACAGCAATAGGTGCACTGCTGTTGGACAAATCAGGGAGACGACCACTTTTGATGGTATGTACTGACATGGTCACTAAAATCAACCTGCTCAAGACTGAACACTAAAGATATTCATTTATTTTAAAAAGTAAACTGAAAATAATGTATTTTCAGGTCTCTGCTGGAGGGATGAGCATAGGTTGCTTCCTGGTAGGATTGTCATTCTACATACAGGTCTGTTTCAATCTTTCCATTTCTCTTTTACACACAGAAATGCCCTTTCCAATCAAATTGTTCATAGGTTGCATGGTAATATGTGATG
The DNA here is from genome assembly GCA_027924585.1 of Larix kaempferi. Taxonomy (NCBI): domain Eukaryota; kingdom Viridiplantae; phylum Streptophyta; class Pinopsida; order Pinales; family Pinaceae; genus Larix; species Larix kaempferi. Next base: position 1,332,583 of record BSBM01000486.1, on the reverse strand, counting down.
TGTGATCCATTTTAACTCCAGACCTATCAAGCACCAAAAAGGATAAAATCCTTTGAGGTACAACTTTTCTTCAAATTTTACACTTTAAAAATGGTTTGCACTTCAAAAGACTTGATCTCTCCTGAAACTTGATAAATCCAAAGTTAAATGAATCTATACTGATTTATTTTATTATAATGATTCCTTTTTTTTTCATTTTTACAAAGTTCACTTTTTTTCTATTTAATTTTTTTAATTTTAATTGTGAACCTACCTAATTTTTTTTTATATATTAAATGATATTTTAAGCTGACATGGGTTAGACTTATTGAATGATTGATGCACTGCATCCTTTTAACTGAGTCATTTAATGAGTTAAAAGAGATTTAGATCATTGATATGAGTTTTTGGGCCTTTTATTCTATCTGTAACAGGGTCATGGAACAAATGCACATCTCGCAACCAGCGTAAGCACATTGGCCTTAGGTGGTCTCTTGGTGAGTTCATGCTTAGGCCATGTCAGTTGAATTATTCTTTTAATATAGTTTCTCTTGCTGATATTAACAGTGTGTTTAGCAGCTCCTTATTTATTCCTGGATTGTTTGCTTTCTTTGATCAGTCTTATATTGCAACATTCTCTTTGGGCATGGGTGGAATTCCATGGATCATAATGTCGGAGGTGAGCATTGAAAAGGAATCAGAGAATAAGCACAAGGAAAACAGGACATTCTGCTATGTTTTATTTGCTAATACTGTATTTACAAGTTAATCTCATTTCTATAATGTACTCAATAGCGTTTATTTTGGACGGGTTCAGATATTTCCGTTAAATCTAAAAGGCATTGCTGGCAGTTTGGTGACTCTAGTCGCTTGGCTTGGCTCCTGGGTTATTACCATCACCTTCAATTCTTTTCTTTCATGGAGTGCTGCAGGTTATCAAGATTCTTCCATAATATCCTCCAATTATTTGGAGGTGTTTGTTTTTTGGTTTGAATTATAATAGCGATGAAATTTTATAATATACTAAACTTCTCTTGATTGGTCTCTTGTAGGTTCATTCTTCATCTTCTCTGTGACGTCTGCCTGTACAGTTTTCTTCGTTGCATATCTTTTACCAGAGACCAAGGGTAAAACTTTAGAAGAAATTCAGACCTCATTTCGTTCATTTTTCAGAAGAGAATCTGTTGAAGCCATTGTGTGATGCAATCATCTCTCCATTCTTTTTATCAATTGGAGAGCATACTGCCATCTTTGCAAGAAGAAATACTATAGACAAGCATTTGAATTGACCATATGAGATAATAAATTGGAAATTGGTCTCACAGAAAAGTGGTTTTTGAGTTCCATATTTTGGTTTTTGAATTTCATGCTTACAACGTGGGCTCTACTATCTACTTGATCGTTTCTTTGAATAATCGTACTTGCACCAAGTTTCCATCAAGGTTGTAAAGAAAGAACTTTCAAAAGGAAGATGTACATATAATATGTACACCCATCTATATTTCCTTCTAAAGAGTTTGAGATGGTTTCACCTTTTGACTTATAAAGAAATGCTTAGATTGGATAAGCACACTAATTTATAACATTAAAATCAATATTGCCATTAAATTCATAAGATTGACACAGGCATATTCTCTCACCTCTAACGGTGCTCGCCCATAGGAGTGTTGGCGGTTTCAGACTTTGGAAGATGGAGGAGATTCATGTTATATGAATCAAAGCATAGATGTAAAAGTTAGTGGAAAGTTAGAAAGTAATGTGTTTCTGTACAGAAATTCATGATAGTAAAAGATTTGATATTCACTTTTCGAATGCTGCAAGGATCCCGTATGCAAGAAACTCCATTTTCTGTAGATACTGAATAGTTTTCAACTTGGTGTCTGCATATCTCTTATGCTAGATGAATTGGCACAACTGTTGGATTTCTAGGTTCCCTTACGTCATAAATCTATAGAAATTTTAGACATAGCTAGAGTACTACTATGATTCAAGTTCTATGAATAATAGAATGCTTTTAAGTGTTTTCCCAGGTCTAATTTAAATCAGATTGAAATTCAATCAGAATTTTAAATATAACTCCTTATCAGAATTTTAAATATAACTCCTTGTATAGTTAAATTTTAACAATGAAAAATAAATTTGCTAGTTTTATGATATCACCACTTCTAATACAAATAAATCACAAAATAAACCCAAATATTTAGAATCATGCCATAAAGATAAAATTACAAATATATATAAAAGAGTGGCTAAACAGTTATGCAATAGACATTAAAGATGTTAATGCATACCAAATTTAAGTGACCAAAATAGACTGAAATATCTATAATCATGCCATAAAGATAAAATTACAAATACATATAAAAGAGTGGCTAAACAGTCATGTAATAAACATTAAAAAAATGCAAATTTAAAAGTGCCTAAAGAGTTGTCAGTGGATCCCAAATTTCAGTTCCCATCTGGTTTGTGTTCACAAATAGCAATTCAAATCCAAGTTTTTGAGATGCTAACATTTAAACTTTATATTTTTTATTTTTTTTTAAGAGTCTCTAAGTTATAGAAATCCTATATATAATCTAGCATCTAAACATTAAACATAATCACAATGAAGAAAATAATTCGACAAGTTTGTGTTGTTATTTCATAAAATATGTCTTAGACACAAGAGTGACTTGGAAGAAGTCTAAGTGCAACCAACAATTGTTATGAAGTCATAAATATCGGGAGCAGACCAAGAGCATATTCCAAAGGAAACATTGGAGGTTTTGGGCAAGTTCATGACATTAGGTCAAGAAAAACAATTTACGATGGTGAATCATAGAGGTTGGAAGAGTATTGTTGTAGTTGATGGAGGTGGCCTTGACAATCACTTGCCATCCTTTTTCATTGTTAAAATCCATGCTCGTTACCCAAGAGTAGGTAGTGGAGCCTAGGGCATCAAGAGGTGCCAAGTTTTGTGAAAGGTTGGACAAGGAGGAGTCATTTCATCAGAAGGATGAAAGGTGTGATGGAAGGAAGCCATTCTCTTCTCCATATTGATGCTAGTTCAGGGAACTTACTATACAAGAAGCAGGGTAGTGGCCAAAGGAGGCTCTAGTGCATAAGTGCCTTGAAAAAATTGTTGAGTTATAGGGGGTGATTTGATAGACTTGAGAAAGAGGTGAATACCTTTCCTTGGGCAATAACAATGACAGTATTGAAGCAATGGACACTTTCTTGGAAGGAGCAAGATAGTATTTTTTTGAGTGGATAGATGAAGGAAGCAAAGAAGTCAACGAAGAAAAATTATGCATTCTACCTATATATTGATTAGAAAGCAAAATTAGTAACTTGGATGCTTACCCGCCTTTGTGCACAAGAACTTAGGATGTGGTAGAACAAGATGACTCAAAAGATCCCTATCTCCCTTTTTGTGTCTAGGAACTTAGCATGTGGTAGATCCTTCCTTGGGGGATGATTGACAGGGTGACCCAATAGATTGAAGGTGATCAAAGAACTGGTGTGAACATGTCTCTCTTAGCAAGAGGTGTGGAATTCTTTGTCTAGATCATTGCATTTAGTAGACTTTGGATAGATTTTTGGCGCATTTGAGGGTATTAGATGCAATGGCTATCTACCACATTCTTCTCATTGACAGTTTCCTTGGAGTGGATTATTGCCTAGGAAGATTTCCAATGGAGACTAAGTGTATCGGAAAAGGTGCCAAGTTTAGTGAGAGAGTTGGAAGTGTTGGATTGCAGATGGTGACTTGACAGTTAAGGAAGGGTTGAAGACCTTCCTATTGTTGAGAAAGTTGTGCACTTTTATGTATTGGAAGTAAGGAATTGGGCATAGGAAAAACTTGAACCAAAAATGGTTGCAAAGGTCAGTAGTGAAGGAACACATTAGGATGTTATATGTCACACACATAATCATGCACAAAAAGAAGTGGGACAAATGGATCTCTCATTCTTGAATAATAATAGTTTAAGTGTTGGGTTTAAGTAGTGCATGAAGGCACTCACCTAGAAAGACTATCAGTTGCAGTACAATGGCATGGTTGAAGAACAAGTTCGTAGAGCCTTGTATGAGTTAAGATCTCTTCTCCTTCATGAACATTGGAAAGTTGAGGCTGACACATATGTTGGTTTAGAAGGAATGTAGAGCTTATAAGAGGTTCTTGAGACTCATCCACCAACTAATGGGTTGAGTAAATCAACATGGAATCAAGTCAAGAAGAGGCAGCAGATGGCAAAGATGACTAAGGTACCTTTGTGACGGTTTTAAGGCAAAGGTGGTGACCTTGACTTAGTCCATAAAATTTGTGCAGAGAAGAATGTCGTGGATGGAAGTGATTAGTTCCGAGCATGGGAATGTGCATTCTTATGAGATGATTGCAATGGTTGGATTAGCTACCCAACTAGTTCAAGTCATGTATAGATGCATGGCAGAATTTTCTAAGTACAACCTTCATAGTGAAGGTTGGGTTGTCATAACAATAGACGCCAATTGTAGTAATAGTGGGTTGCGACCGTAGCAAGAGGTAGAAACCATGACAATGGCATCCATAAGACATTGTGGATAGAATTGGACAAAGTTGCTTCATTCAAAAGAAGTACTAGATAGTGAGCAAAGGCATGAGCATTTTGGTAGAGACGGTGTGGATTGGTTAGAGAAGCCAACTGCAAATGGATGCATGAGTTTCGACAGCAAACTTGAAGGACATTGTGGTCTTGTGGATGTTGTTGGGGACGGGAATGAATTTTACTCGGTGAGGATGTAAGGCCCTAGCCTTGAGAGGATTTGAGAGTCTCTATCGCATAATCACCTTAGTTGTCATTGGTAAGCTAGACATACATGAAATAAGGTTGATTGTTAGATGAGTCAGTTTTGGGGTGCCTTGGCCCCACCTTGGCCCGTTGGCAAGGAACATCATAGATAGTGACAACATGCATTAGTTGGACATACCATGAGAATCTTGGGGGTAACTTGACGAGGAAAAGAAGGTTGTTGCGAGCAACCTCATTTGTAGGCATGCACTATGCATGACGAACAAACACACGTATGAAACCCACTAGTCAGTAATATCGATATTAAAGCACACTGAAGTTTAATATATTGGAATGAATTTTATCATATAGGATGGTTAGTTGCTAAATATTTTCATTAGCCTTAAGTTATGTTTTCATTAGTGTTACTCTAGAATAAGCTAATTTTGTAGTGAAAGGACCCTCCATAACATAAATTTTAGGCATAATCAGAGTCCTAATATGATTCAAGTTCTATTCATGAAGAATGATGCTCTTAAGGTTTTTCCCAATTCTAATTTGAACAAGATCACTGAAAATTCAATTAGAATTTCAAATCTAACTTCTTGTATGGTTGAATTTCGGCAATGGGAGGGAAATTTGCTACAAGATTAAAAGGTGCATGGCGGGCTTATATAAAGCCCAAAACTATGTAACTACTAAATCATCTACCATACATTATATTTTTACATTACTATTGATCCATTTATGGACCACTTATGTTACTTACATTGGGAAGGTGCATGGCGGGCTTATATAAAACCCAAAACTATGTAACTACTAAATCATCTACCATACATTACATTTTTACATTACTATTGATCCATTTATGGACCACTTACGTTACTTACATTGGGTTTTCCCGTAAAAACATTATTTTACTGTTTCAGTGACTAGTTTTTGATCCCGACTCTTGGTCACATCTTAAAAAGAAATCAAATCGTGATATTCAAAAAAGAAATTACAAAGAAGAATCTCTGAACACGGCAACCTAAAGCGCTGAACATTGCCACCAGAATAAGAATCCACCAAGAGAGATAGAAGACCAGCATCAACACGTTTTCAATTGATAAAGATATGAAGCGATTATAAGATCTTGGCATTTGAGGTTCAGTTTCAGAAAGAGAGAGTGCCGCCATTATTATTTTCCGTTGAAGACGAGCTGTTTTTACAACATATAGAGCAATCTTCTGAAAAGCCACTACATAAAACAAAAAACAATAAAAGACCAACCAAATCTTGATTCGGGAGCCATCGTGACTATTAAGAATAAATAGTTTTTTTTAACTGAGGTAACAAGGATATAATCCTGCCGCCACATTGAGAAATATACCGCAGTGGAATAGTTTTATAACTTAAGGTTATAAATTAAAGGTGCAACTCCAAACAATTCCGTGGAGTCCCTTTTGTTGAAAAAAAAGTCATACAAATAAGAGAAATAAAAAATATATATTATAAAATTATTTCATAAGTTGAAGTGAAATTTATAAAGGGAGTACGAAAGTCTAAAGTCAAGCACCAAAAATAAAGAAGTGTTATAAAAAGGGGTATAGGTGCAATAACCTATCTAATTCAAGTCCAAGTCAAGTAAGGGCATACCAGAAAGGTTTCTTTTTGAGAAAATTCATAAAGGAAACATTAAAATATATGTATATATATTTCATAAAGTGCTAGAAGAGTATAAAAAAAGGGGTTTTATAAAGAATATTATAAATCCTATTTAGTATTAATTTTGGTGGATTTATTAGACCCGTGTGCTTACGAATTGAGATAGTATCAAGTTATTTAAAAATGGGATCTATACAACTTGAGATAGTAGAAAAACTAAATTTTTATCTAGAAAACAGGAATAAGGATTTGCTCGCTCAAATAATGGAATTAAAACTTGAGAATTGTCGCAATCAGAAATTACTAAGGGAAAATGAAGATTTCAAGAAGGAAGCTGACAAAAGTTTACTAGAAAAAAACGAAGAGATCTCTCGTCTAAGAGATCATAATCAGAAATTACTTCTTCAAATCAAGAAGGCGAAGAATATATCACAACACAATCAAAATTTAGAAGATGAGAATTGAGATCTTCATAAAGAATTATCGAGCAAGGACGAAGAAAGCACTTCCTTAAAAAGGGTCAATCAGGAATTGCTAGAGCAAATAAAAAGCTTAAAAGAAAGAGAGAACAACTTACTAAAGTAGGTTAATAAATCTTTACACAAAGAGTTAGGTCACAAAGGATCATTAATTAACAAAGAAATGATGACTGACCCAATAGAGAAGTCATCAGACACTCAAATTCAAACACCAAAAGAGGGAACCAATACAGAGTCACTCAATGCTCAAATTTAGAAGAATGCTTATATTGACAAATCACTAACATCAGAAGAAGATGGTTCCAAAGAACAATCACAAAAGATTACGATGCCTTATCGTCATCCAAATCACAATAAACGATATGGCCAACAACATGGTCAAAATGAACATTCACAAAAAAATTATGTTGACAGGAAAACAGTTCAACATACTAAGCAACAATTGAAACGACCCATTCCCCAAAATGATCTCAGAAGTATGATCAAAATAGATTTGGGATGGACCACAGCAGATATGATGCGACAATTCTCCTGGGGAATCCATAACTCGTATCGTCTTATTTCATCAAGTGTCGCAAAGAATCCAAAGAAGACAGTTCAAAGCAAAATCAGATATTGTTGTCAATGAAGCTTTGAGGACAAAGCTTCCCTTAAGGGGAAGGCAATGTAACAATAAAATAATAAATTAATAAATTAATATTAATATTAATTTATTATTAACTAAAGACTATCTAAAGTCAATAGTCATGCCCTATTACGAAAAGGTGCATGGTGGGCTTATATAAAGCTCAAAACTATGTAACTACTAAATCATCTACCATACATTACATTTTTACATTATTATTGATCCATTTATGGACCACTTACGTTACTTACATTGGGTTTTCCCGTAAAAACAGTATTTTACTGTTTCATATAACCACTTACACAATTTATACAAATAAATCATGAAGTAGACTATGAAATAGCTGAAATCATGCCATAGAGATAAAATTGCAAACATATATAAGAGGGTGGCTAAAGAGTCATGCAATGGACATTAAAAAAATGCAAATTTAGGAGTGTTTAAAGAGTTGTTAATGGGTCCCAAATTTCAATGCCCATCTCCTTTGTGTTCACAAATAACAATCCAAATCCAAGTTTTGAGAAGCTAGCATTTTAACATTATATGTTTTGATTTTTTTGAGTCTCTAATTTATAGATGTCCCATATACACTCTAGCATTCGAACATTAAACATAATCACAATGAAGAAAATTTACCAACAAGCTTGTGTTGTTCTCTCATAAGATATCTCTTAGGGACAAGGGTTGCTTTTGTTCAAAGTGTTGACTTTCATTAGGTGTTTTTTCCCATCCTTTCCCTAATTTTCAATTTGGTTTGAAATTTTATTTTGTGTTATGATTGATTTCACATTGACATTCAAGAGACATAAAAACCAACTTACAACAATGGTTTTCAATGATCAAATAGTATTTACAAATTTAATTCCATTTAATTGATGGTAGACAACTTTGCAAATGATAATGGTTTTGGAGATTACATAATAGAAATGTAGTATTGAGAAATGTGAAAGATAGTAGAATGACTTTAGCATTTTTGTAAGGCCCTAGCCTTGAAAGGGTTTGGGCACCTCCATTGTATGATCACCTAGGTGGTTGTTGGCAAACATGCATAAACATCACATAAGTTTGATGGCTAGATGAGTCATTTTTTGGGTGACTTGGCCCGTTGGAAAGGTACACCACAAACATGTCGAGTGTCTTTGCATGAAGGCAAGGCACACCGCAAACAATGGTAGATTGCATTAGTTGGATAGACCAAGAGAAGCTTGGACAGAACTTGACGAGGTAGAGAATGTTGTCATGGCCAACCTCATTCGTAGGCAAGCAATTTACATGATAGACAAAGTGGCAATACAAATTGATTGGCTTATAGGTGACATTGACATAATCAATTTTGTAGGGCACACCATCCTAAAAGGAATCAAAACCATGAAAACTTGATGATGTTCGATAATGATCATCTTGAAAATAAAAGGAACACCTTTGAAAGGATTTACGAATAATGGAGACAAAGATTGGGATATTAAAAAGGTTTTATGTAGAGTGCAACACAATCAAAATCTTGAAAATTTGGAGGTGGTCAATAATGATCATCTTGAAAAGAAAAGGTACTCTTTAGAAAGGTATTTTAGGAAAATGGGTACAAATTAAGATTGGTAAATTGGTAAGGCCTTTGATAGGGCATAACATCCAACAAGGAATCAAAATTGTAAAAAACCAAAGGTTTCCAATAATGACCATCTTTAAAAAGAAATAGAAAGGTATATAAATATAATGAGTACAAAGATTGGCATATTGAAAGCCCTTCCATAAAGTAAAACATGCTACAAGGAATCAAAGGTGTATAATAATCATGATCTTGAAAAAGAAATGGTGCACCTTAGAAAGTTATTTAAGAATAAGGGGCATAAATCTTAACATATTGATAAGGCCTTGGCACAACATTCTACAAGGAATCAAAACCATGAAAACTTGAAAGTGTCAAATAAGAATCACCTTAAAAAAATGTACACCTTAGAAATTTATGTAAGGATAATGGGTAAAAATATTGGCATATTGATAAGGCTTTTCATAGGGTATAACATCTTACAAGGAATCAAACCTGTGAAAAATTTGGAGGTGTCTAATAATGATAATCTTGAAAAAGAAAAGGTGTTATACCTTAGAAAGATCTTTAAGGGTAAGGGTACAAAAATTCATAGATTGATAAGGCCTTTCATAGGGCACAACATCCTACAAGGAATCTAAACTACAAAAATGATAGCGGTGTCCAATAAAGATCATCTTGAAAAAGAAAATGTACATTTTAGAAAAGCATTTAATGATAATGGATACAAATATCGATAGATTGATAAGGTGCAATATCATATAAGAAACCAAAACAGTGAATACTTGAAGTTATCCAATAATAATGATCATCTTGAAAAGAAAAGGTATGCCTTAGAAATCTCTTTAAGGATAATGGATGCAAATATTAGTAGATTGATAAGGCATTTTCCTAAGGTGCAACTCAAAGGTGTCTCATAATAAAATCATCAAAACTCAAAGGTGTCTCATAATGATTGTCTTGAAAAATAAGAGGCACATTTTAGAAAGTATTTGAGGATAATGGGCTCAAATATTGGTAGATTGATAAGACCTTTCACTGGGCACAACCTACAAGGATCAAAATCACAAAAACTCAAAGGTCTCACAAAAGGTATTTCTTACTTCTATTCAAGAAACTATCGATAAGATTATCACTATTCTAAAAAGGAAGGATAAGTTTAGACTACATTCTCTTCCCTCCTTAATTTTTGGAAACTTCTCAAATCTGTGAAGGATCTAGTTAACCTTATGAAGTACAAGGAGTCTACAAAAATCTCTTGCTCACGTAACAAATCTTAAATTGCTGAATTGTTTTTACTCATACAACTAACTCTATCTTGATGAGAATCTTTTACTCACAACAAATATTGATGAGAATCTCTTGCTCATGCAACAAAGAAAGCAAAAGTCCATGAAACAACTAAGAGGAACCTGTCTAATCTCCTTCTGTGGGAACACCATCCTCAATGATGATAGGCAGGTCTTGGGTCCTTCCAGGAATAGCCTTAGAGACAGCATCAAGAGCAACAATAGCAGGATTGGTGTCCCTTTCCTCCAAGTGTTCAACCATGATTTTGATTTTGGTGAACATTAGATGGTTGATTCACTTGTGTTCCTCCCCCATTGTGCAACAGTTGTCAACAGTTTTAACGATTTCCTGGTTGTGTTGCAGCAGTGCAGCCGTGAGACCACGCATGATTAAGTGCAGGGCCATCGAACACTCATAGTGCTCCACCAATTGCTTGATGTTTTCTAGGTTCTGGATCTAGGAAGCCAGGGGACTGAGGTAGATTGCTCTATCATACCGGTTGAGGACCCCTACCCCAAGGGGGAATTTTCCATTTCCTGCGGTGATGGTCGCTGAATAAATTGAATGCCGATCCTTCTAGCAAGTTTGGATAAATTACCATCAATAATTTTGACTTCTCTTTGAAGCCCCTGAAGAACATTCTTTGCTTCGGTATGCGGCAACTGTTCCGGAGTCTGATCCAGGAGAATTTTCCCCACTGTTATCTTGCTAGTCCAAAATGCGGTCAAGGTGCGATCAAAGACAGCCATTCTGCCTCGAGTGGAACTTGGGTCCTGTTCCCAAAGGTCCCACTCAACCTGAGAGAAATTGTTGCTGTGAGCATTGTACTCGGTCCAAATTTCTTCCTCTTTACTTTCGATGAGTCTTCTGATACTTAATGGAATAGTTGATGAATAGGCGCTCGAGGCTTCCGCAGCCTGTAACTGATTCATATTGATGGGGTAGTTCTCCGAACCTGTCACGAGACATTTCCTGGGCCTCACCATCTTAGAGTCGATGTTATTGCTATGGATGCCAAGATGGTAAGCAGAGTTTCCTTTCGTCCAGCACATAAGAGCAAAATGGATAGCTTGGCTCTCTTGACAGGTGAAGTAATCGACCATTATGAAGATGTGGTGGGAATTCGTCATACCGTTGTACTTTGTGGTAGTGTTTTACTTCCCTTGGATCATGTATCTCCTGCAAAATCTTCCTACATCAGTCCTCACGAGAGCTTTAAGGGACAAGTTACTGTGTAATGATTTTTCTAGGGGAGAGTTGTCTATTCTTGAACAGGGACCAGTAGTTGTCATAGTACTGGTCCCAAACAACCACCATATATTGACACAAATAAACCCATAAATTAAACATACATATTCCATATTAAGTGCAGAAAATATTTAAATTATGTCCAAAAATTGCCCATTAACTGACTGGGCCAATAGGTGTCAATAAATAGTCTTTATATGAAAAACTGTACAAAACATCGTGTCCCAACCAAGTACAGATCTGCTCAGGGATCCAAAAGTACATGAACAACTAAATAAACCAACTCGTTTTTGCCACCTACTGCAAGGTACCTATCAAAGGAGGACCCACGAATATCTATTGGAGCCTAAATATCCCAGCATTCATTAAAACCTGTTCAAACATTCATTGAAACCTGTTCAAGCATCAGAAAGGATAATGTCAACCATAACTTCAAGATTGTTCAACATTCCAACCCATTGTATTCAATAAATGACACCTACCCATTAAATGCACCCATTAAACAGATGGAAGCACAAGGATCATGAAACAGATGAAGGCACAGGGATCCACAATGACAAGCTCCCAGCCATTGGATCACTTTCAAATCAATCCACAACACACATTGAAATTTGAGAGATTGCAATCCATGTGCAACTTTCTTACCAACCCAATTCAATAGCAAACAACTATAAATGAACCACAACCCTTATGAAGATGCATTTCATAAATTTGACCTGCAGAGTGTGTGCACAGTTGCATTTCAGAAATTCGAACAACAGAGTGTGTGCACAGTGGAGGCATACCATCAGAAGTGTGTGCACAGTGGAGGCATACCAACAGAAGTGTGTGCACAGTAGATTCAGGTTATTGTTTATGTTATTTATGTTTATGTTTATGTTATTTCCAGTTATGTTATTCATGTTTCTGTTATAATCAGCTTCCAGTTTCCTTCTATATAACCAACTTCCCTTGCAATGTTATTTCCATTTCTGTTATAATCAACTTCCAGTTTCTTCTACATAATCATCCTTGCTTCTAAATGTGCAGGTTGTTGCAGGCATGGCAAGAGTCAGCAATGCAAGGAGAACAAGTCGTCGACTGAACAGGGGTTCCCAGCTACGCTGCACCTCATCGGACGAGGAGAGGGTCGATCAGTCAAATGCCAACAATGCTCCCAGCAATGTTGTTGAGAATGACAATGTGGTGGAAGAGGACATTGTTGTCCCACCACCAACCACACAGTCACTTCCAACCACAGTTCAAGGAACAAGTTTAGTCACCAAAATCAGTGCAATAAGAGGCTGGACAAAAGAAGACATGCTAGCGGCTATTGATGATATAGAGTTCAATGGATATTCCATTCGTGCTGCTACTAAAAAACATGGAGTTGCTACCTCTTCAGTACATTATTGGATAAATGGGCTCACACATACAAAGTGCAGAGGGCCTGTTACAGTTATGAGTGAAGAGGAGGAGGCCGAGGTGGTTCAGTGGTGTAAGGAGATGGCTAAAATGGGACATGGGCTAGAGCTGATACAGCTAAAATCCACAGTAGCTCAAATCTGTCAAAGGAGGCCAAACCCCTTCAAAGATGGGTTTCCTGGTAAGTCATGGTGGTTTGGGTTTAAAAAAAGGCATCCAGACCTTGTGTTGCGTACAGCTGAGGGCCTAGATAGAGACAGGGCTCTAAATCTACGGCCTGCAATTTTGACTAAGTTCTATGCCACCCTTTCTAGTGCATATGAGAACCATGGGTATGCTCCAGACCATATATGGAACTGTGATGAAACAGGTTTACAGGCAGGAAGGAACTGTGGCATGCGTGTAATTTCCAAGAGAGGGAGTCATAATGTGCCAAATATTTTGCCTAGGAGCAGGGAGTGGATCACTATTCTATGTTGTGTCAATGCAATTGGTGCTTCAATCCCTGGATTTTATCTATTTAAAGGTAAAACTCAACTCAAAAACTATATATAGAATTGTGAACCAGGTGCATGCATGGCTGCACATCCCCATGCTTGGATGACCAAAGAACTCTTTTTGAATTGGATTACTCACTTTGCTGCATCTATACCAGGCGGTGTCTCACCTGTAAATAGACACCTACTAGTTTTAGATGGTCATGGAAGCCACATTGTTGTGCAAACAATCGAGGAGGCTAACAATTTGGGCATCGACCTGTTGACACTGCCTGCTCATACCACTCGCAGATTGCAACCCCTAGATGTCAGTGTGTTCGGGCCTTTCAAGAACTATTTCAAGGGTGAGCGAGCTTCATGGATGGCAAAGAATCCATGGGTGGAGGTAAAAAGGTTTGAGCTAGCCGATCTTGCAAGTAAAGCCTTTAAAAGGGCTCTCACACCTTCGAATATCAAGGTTGGGTTTAGGAGGACTGGAATGTGGCCACTGAATTCTGAGGCTCTCATGCATGATACTAGTTGTAGCCAGGGATTTGATCTGAATGGTCAGGAAGAAGGGCATGTCCAAGCACATGTTGTTGGCCAAGAAGATGTGGAGGTAGAGGAAGACGTTGTTGCTGCTGATAATATGATATCCCTCTCTCAAGGAGGACCATACTGTGGTGATGAAGAAGAACAGGTAAGTGAAACACAATATAACAATGAACCAATTGACAGTAACATGGAGGTTGTTACACCAACTGAGACAGCTGCAACTTCTTCTTCTAATCTTCTTAATGTCTCTATGCAAGAAACAGTTGCAACTTCTGCTTCTGTTCATGTCAATGAAAACGTTGACCATGCACCAGGAAGCAGCAATGGAGAATTGACTTTGCTAATCCAAGTTACCCCACCATCATGGCTGGCAAAAGCCATGATGAATTTGGACAAAAATATTGTCTCAAGGACAAATGAAGAAAGCATGAACATGCCTTCACAGCCAAGAGAATTGGAAGAAGAAATTGTTCATTATTTTGTGGACAATGGAAACCTGGAAGAAGATAGTGTCCACAACGAGGTTCAGCTGAAGAGGACAATATGGTTTAGATAGAGCAGGAGAACATTGACCCAAATATTGAAAGGCAAGTGTCAAGCAAGGAGCTGTAAGTGTCAAAGAAGGGCTAGTTGCTTGGTCGGTTTCTAAAGCTACCGGTAGAGAGGGTGTCAGCAAAAAGAAGGCAATTTACAGCAGACAATCTTCGTCTATGCCGAAGTTCACAATTACTCACCTCAGAGGACTATATAAAATTATTGGTTGAGTCTGAGCATAGGAAACTTGAAATCCAGGATTTAAAGCAGAAAAAGAGGGACTTAGCTAAAGAAAAGAAGGCTGCAAGGATTGCTGCAGCAGAACTTCAAGCACAGCAAAGGCTTGAAAGAGAGAAAGAAAGACAAGAAAAGGCTCATAAAAAACAAATGGCAAGGCATGAAAAGGAATTGAGAAAGGCTCAACAATTGCTTCAAAAAGAACAAGGGGTGGCAGAAAGTTCTGCCATTGATGCAAACATAGTGGAGGGGAGTAGGATGATGCCAAACACATTGGAACATCTTGCAGATAATACTCCATGTTTCCAAGACCTCCTAAACATCCAAGTCCCCCGCTATCAACAAGTGCGCATGCCCACTTTATTCCCTCCTACCAGTGCAGGTGTCAGACATATGCATGATTATCGGGGGGCTCATCCTAATGCAGGGGTTAGTAGCACAAGTGTGCACTGTGGCTACTCAATTCCTCCATGGATACAAGAAGCAAATTGGATATCATATGGAGGCAACCGGCCACAACCTAATCAGCCATTGTTAGGTATGCCAACCAACTTGGCTCAAGCAGGAAACTCAACAATATTGGGCAGTGAAGATCTTGGAGGACATCAAGCATAGGGGTGTCATATAGGGGTGCCAAAGTTTTTGTTGTGACCACATTGCAATGTGGATTTTGTAATCACTGGGTCTAACTACTGCAACATGGCCATTTTGTATACAATCCTAGACCATGTTGGGTACAATCCTAGGTCATATCGTTCCCTGATGTTTGCGGCATTGTAATTAGGGGTTTATCATAAGGTTTAATATACAATTTCATCATTTCAACAGGAAACTGTAATGTTCTCTGATTAAACATTTCATTAACATTTTTTAGGGTTAATGAATTTAGTTTGTTGTTGGTTTATGTTGCAATCATAGTTTGGGCTGAATTATTGAAGGTTCTATGGTTTATGTTGCAGTAGGGTCTATGGCTTATGTTGCAGTAGTTTGGGGTGAATTATTGAAGGTTCTATGGTTTATGTTGTAGTAGTTTGGGCTGAATTATTGAAGGTTCTATGGTTTATGATGCAGTAGGGTCTATGGTTTATGTTGCAGTAGTTCGGACTGAATTATTGAAAGTTCTATGGTTTATGCTGCAGTAGGGTCTATGGCTTATGTTGCAGCAGGGTCTATGGTTTATTGAAGTTTCATAGTTTGGGCTGAATTATTGAAGGTTCTATGATTTATGTTGCAGTAGGTTCTATGGTTTACAACTCTTGACCCCTATATTCCTTAAAGTAGCAGTTAGGAATGGGGTTGAACCATTACCTAGGTGTGATACCCATCTATGCGATGCTAACTGATTGGGAACATGCCCATATTTCTCTCCAATTATTAATAATGCTTCTATAAGGAATGTTCCATGGAGGGCTCTCATGCATGACTTATTACACCTTAATACAATATCATACTAATCAACATAACAGGGCTAAATAAGATCTAGTGTATGTACATTCCTATAAACAAATTCAATATCCTTTTGAAGGGTAGAACAATAGACAACAGTAATCAAGCCAACAAACTGTTTAATAAAACCATGTGTATATAAATGCCCATAATGCAACAACTAATTTAACTTCTTCTATTTTTCCCATAATGCAAGCAATGGCCTAATAAGATAAAGCAGATCACTTGATGTTAATAGTTAAAAGTAAAAATTGCATCATACACTTGTAAATTAACAATAGTAGATCACTTGTAAACTGCATCAACAATAGCAGATCATAAGATGGAGCAGATCACTTGTAAACTGCATCAACAATAGCTAATTTGGAAAACTTGCTGATATCAACAACTGAATTATGGGTATTCTTCCAATAAGATGAGACAATGGAAAAAGTCATTGTTGTCAACTGGCATCCATCCCCTGTATGATGCATTTTTTACTTTTAACTATTACCATCCTATTGCGAAAAAAACCAACAACATAAAACAACAACAAACTAAATTCATAAACCCAAAAAAATTTAGGGACACTGCTGCAACATAAACCATAGAACCTTCAATAATTCAGCCCAAACTATGATTGCAACATAAACTAGCAACAAACTAAAATCATAAACCCCAAAAAATTTACAAACCCTGCTGCAACATAAACCATAGAACCTTCAATAATTCAGCCCAAACGATGATTGCAACATAAACCAACAACAAGTGAAATTCATAAACTCCAATAAAATTATAAACATTGCTGCAACATTAACCATAGAGCCTTCAATAATTCAGCCCAAACTATGATTGCAACATAACAAACAACAAACTAAATTCATAAACCCTAAAAAATTTACAAACCCTACTGCAACATAAACCATAGAGCCTTCAATAATTCAACCCAAACGATTATTGCAACATAAACCAACAACAAACCAAATTCATAAACCCCAACAAATTTATAAACCTTGCTGCAACCTAAACCATAGAACCTTCAATAATTCAGCCCAAATGTAGATTGCAACATAAACCAATAACAAACCAAATTCATAAACCCCAACAAAGATATAAACCTTGCTGCAACATTAACCATGTAGCCTTCAATAATTCAGCCCAAAGTATTGTTGCAACATAAACAAACCACAAACTAAATACATAAACCCTAAAAAATTTACAAACCTTGCTACAACACAAACCATAGAACCTGCAATAATTCTGCCCAAACTATGATTGCAACATAAACCCTAAAAAAAAATTAAATGCTGCTGCAACACAAACTAAATTCATAAAACCTAAAAAAATTTTAAATGCTGCTGCAACATTAACCACAGAACCTTCAATAATTCACCCGAAACTATGATTGCAACGTAAACCATAGAACCTTCAATAATTCAGCCGAAACAAATTCGCCTCAAACCTAATAAATTCATAAACCCTACTGCATCATAAACCATTCATAAACAAATTAACAGGAGCACAATAAACCATTCATAAACCCTACTGCATCATAAACCATTCCTAAACCCTGCTGCAGCATAAACAAATTAAACCCCTAATGCCACATAAAAACCCTAATGCGAAATGCATTTCACCATTGCCACAAACGCAACGTAAACCCACCATAAACAATTCAAAGTGCGAGTAGGAAGGCACCAACGCCACCGCCGGGAGCAGGATGGGACCAAACCAATTCACCAACAGAAATGCACAAATTCACAACCCAGAAATGCACAATTTCACAACCAGGAAATGCATAATTTAACCTATAAAAGTAGCAAAAATGGTCCATGAAATCCCCAGAAGGTTGAGAGTGTTGAAAAACACTGATGCAGGAATGGCTAGTAGGAAACCTACCAGTGCCACCGAAGAAGTGCGACAGGAACAACTATCGCCACCGCAGCGAGCAGGAAGGGACCAGCCACCGCCATGAAGAGGAAGGGACCAGTGCCACCGAAGAAGCACGAGTAGGACGAGAATAGCGCCACTGAATGAAGGCAACGAAAGCCTGATGGAAGCCACCAGCAAAACCAGCCGAGCAGCAACCCAACAACACCACCACCGAACCGATGAAAACCTCCAATGGGGTCCGCCACAGATGAATTCATGGGCCTATGGTGCGTCGCGGGCATGGAGCGAGCGTCAACGTTAGGAGAACCAGTGGACAGAACATACCACAGCAGTGAATGCCATCCGTCAGGTGGTAAGGCACCAATCGTCCGCCACATCACAGTAGCACAGTAGGATACCGGCAGAACCAGAGCGGGAGTGGTGCAGAACAAGAGCGGGGGTGGTGCAGAACCAGAGCGGGAGTGAACAGGAAATGGGGTGGCAGAGCGTTCACAGACAGGGCCCGAGCAACAATACACGGGAGGAAGGAGAGGTTGCAGGAAAAGCGCCGAAAAGGCATTAAAAAGTGTGCCATAAAGGTCGCTTTATGGCGCCCACCCACCACGACAGGTGGCGGTGCCATATGGGCCCGGGCTGCCCATGTGTTGACTCGCCAGCGTGGCATGGGGGAGGAAGCCACGTGGGGTGTCCAACAACTGGCATCCCTCCCCTACTTGGTTCCGTAACCTTCTCATGAGTCTGGGTGGTTAAGAGATAGAGCAGTTACCGTCTGAGTTCCCCAAATGGTTTCTGAGAAGACATGCTTCGTACAAGTGCTTTTATTAGACTTGCGGTTCCCATCCATTACTGCCATCTGTGTGCCGGTTTGATATGTGTCAAAAGTCATCATGTCTTCCGTCACAAGACGATAGCAAGTTTTGAAACATGGATCCTTCTTTGTATTAGTGCCATTCTCATTAATGATGTTGGCTCCGAGATGGGTACCAATGTTGGCGAGGTGGTTAGCTTCCTTGTTGGCATCTCTTCTGACGTGGAGAGGAATTAAAGTGGAAAAATTACCAACGAGATTGGCTAGAGTTTTGAGATCGTCCTCCAGCCTCCAACAATTTCCTAGTTTGTGGGTATCGTATCCGTTAATGATTTTCTTCAAAATATTGATTAATATCTGTGAGTCTCCTTCGACCATAATCAATTGAATTTTTTGAGTTGTAGCAATTTCCAGACCTTGGATTAGAGCAGCCAATTCCGTGGCATTGTTACTGTTTATACTAGTGTTGCCTGCAAACATTTTGATGACAATGCCTTTGCTATTTCTAAAGATACCACCATAACCCGAATGACCAGGGTTGCCTTTGGAGGCGCCATCAAAATTAAGCTTGTTGAAATTGTGTGTAGGAGGGTGCCAAATGTCAGGGCTCTATATAACAGCTCCCAAATTTTTTGGAGTAGGAGTTCGTTTGAAAATATTTAGTCCCCAAGCTATCAGCATGTTTCCTTCCCGTCCCTCAGTTTGCATTTCCTGGTCTAACCAATGTTGAATGAATATGGTTTCAGTAATACTTGTTTTTATACGATTCCAAATTTTCTCAGAATTCATATACGTAGCTTGGAAGACCCTCCTGTTCCATTCTTTCCAGGTTTCCCAAAGCAAGAAGGAAGGAAATATGTTCCAAATTCCGTCGAGCAAGGGATTCTTGAAGTGAAAAGATTTCCAATTCAGTAGCGTGTTGTTGATGTTGCCGTTGTCTCTCTAGGTAGTTTGAAAAATTGTTGCTCCCCTGTCCCACATGTTATTTATGAAAGCACATGAGTTGAAGAGGTGTTCAATGGTTTCTTCTTCCTACTTGCAGAGGTGATAGTATGAGGGACCAATAAAGCCTTTTTTAATAAGGTTGTCCCAAGTTCAGGGTTTTCTTTTTAACCAGGAGCCAAAGGAAAATAACATCTTTTGGCCAAAGCTGTTCTTTCCAGATAGCTTTCCATATGGGATCATCCGGGAGAAGATCAAAATTCGCCTGAATATGGTAGCCCTCCTTGACAGTTAATCGGCCTTTCAGAGTATGTCCCCAACGCAGTTTGTCATTATCGTTTTTAATTTTAATTCTTCTACTACTTAATTCATCATGTATGATGTTGCCATTGTCACCCAAAGGTTGAATAGGCCAATGATAAGGATGCTTCCAGATTCACCAATTGGGATTTTCTTCTCTTTCTTTCCAATACTGATATACATGGATCATCCCACACTGTTCCATGGCGTTTTTGAGATCCGGGTTAGTTATGATACTTTGTATTTTACCGGCTTGTTGCCAGGAATCATCCCAGAAGAGTGCATGCTTGCCATTTTTTATTTCCCAAAAGCTATGGTTTTGGATTAACAAGCAGTTTGTCCAAGCGAGTTTCCAGAGTGGTGAGCCATTCATTTCTGTATTGAAACGAATTAGGTCCTGTTGATGCCAGGAGGGGCTATACTTGGCTTGCCAGAGAAGTGCCCAAGGTTCCTTGTTGTGAGTGAGCCAATTCCACCAGAGTTTATCTCCCAACACTTGATTTAAAATAGCAGGATCACTGAGACCAAGTCCTCCTTTAAGCTTGGGTATGCAGGCATCCTCCCATTTTACTAGGGCCCACTTCTTGTGCTGCTTAGTGCTTCCCCAGAGGAAGTTTCTTTAGAGGTTTCAGATGCATTTGATAATGATTTTGGGGATTGCTAGAACATAGAACATATATAGAGGCATGGCTTGAAGAACAGATTTGACAAGAGTAAGACTACTGGCCAGGTTTAAGAGAGAAGAAGGTCCATCTAGCAAGACGATTATTGAGAAGAGTATGTAGATCTTCCTAGTTGGTCTGTCTGAGCGGTTTTTCCATGATCGGGGCACCTAGATACTTTGAGGGGAGATTATGAATAGAAATCCCAAGACAAAGAGAGATTCTTCGTTGTATAAGATGGTTGGTGTTGAAGAAGAAAAGATGGCACTTGTCAAGATTGATACAGGCTCCTGATGCTTTTTCAAAAGTTTTTAATATAGTTTGGAAGGATTTGGCCTCTTTGTAGGATGGATGACCCATAAGCAGAGTATCGTCAACAAACTATTGATGAGAACAAGATGGGGCTTCTCTGTGAAGCTTGATACCCTTTAGATTGCTTGTATGAATTTCCATTTTGATATCTCTTCCTAGACCTTCCGCCATAAGTATATAGAGAAAGCGGAAAAGGGGATCTCCCTGTCGAATGCCCTGGGACGGGGTAAAGGGCTCAGTGGATTACCCATTGACCAAAATAGAGAAGAAAGAAGAAGAGAGAAGAGAAAGGATCCAGTTGATGAGGTCCTGACAAAAACCATAGGCTTGTAGGACTTTGGAAATGTAGGAACAATTTAACCTGCCAAAAGCTTTGGACATGTCTAGCTTAATGAGCATGCCAGGTTTTTTAGTGGTTTTGAGACAATGGATAACTTCATGGGCTAGAATAATACCATCAAGAATTTGTCTACCTTCCACATAGCCAAATTGTTCTGAGCAGATGAGTAAGGGTAGGAGAGGTTTGAGGTGATTGTCTATGACTTTGGTTATGATTTTATAGATGACATTGCATAAGGATATAGTTCGGAAACTTGCAGGGTTGCTCGGACTAGTACCTTTGGGGATGAGAGTAAGGAAAGTGGCATTGAAAGAAGAAAGGATTCCTTTTGTTCTGCGAGAGTCTTCCACAATTTCTAGAACCTCATCTTTTATAATGTCCCAGCATTCATGAAATAAATCCGTGGTAATGCCATCAGGACCTGGGGATTTTCGTTTTTTCATACCAGAGACTGTTGTTTCCACTTCTTGCATGCTTATTTGTCAATCGTAGGTTTAGAGAGGAGATCTGTGAAGTACGAATTGAGTTCCTTTGCAATTTCCTTCTGATAGCTGAGGTTGCTGCTCTGGAGGAAATGCCTGGTCTCACATGGAGGCGTAGATTGATCTGTTGGGGTTGGCACCTTCACTTGGGATGTAGAAGTTTGCTGCTGCCCGCCTGGCAGGGCCATTGAGAGAAGCTTAGGATCGAGTTCTCATCTAATCCTTCGTGCTCTGCAACGGGGGCTAGATCCTGAAGTCTGGTGAGAGCGAAAATATCAATGACACCTAGAATTTCATCCTTTCTTGGAGCCCACTCTCAAGCTTAATGTCAGTAAGCGATAAGTGTTGGTATGTATTGTATTTCTTATTATTTTTTATTGGAAAATTTCTCGAGGTTGATCTCTCCTTTGGTTTATAATTTTTCTTATATTTGTACCATGAATCAAGAATTGAATTGTTTGTTTTTATTTATTTTTAAATCATTTGAAGTTTTAAGTAATGTTATGTTAAAGTTTTAGTATGATATTTTTTATATATTATTAGTAGAATTAGTTTTAAAGAGTATATTTTTTTTCATCATGTATTTATTTTTTTAATTGTTTAAGTAGCTTTGGAAACTTTAAATGGCTTGTTTTTCATTTTGATTGTAAATAGGATATGTAAACTTCTTATATATATTTATTAACACTTTTTTAATGTTATTTTTATTGGTTTTTCTTTTTCTAATCTAGGTGGATATGGATGGTTATCCATCTATTCTACTGATTTAGAATGGTTTTGCATCTTGGTAGTTTTTTGGGTCCCAAATTTTTAGTATATTTTTTAAGCCTTAAACAAGGTTTTTTGGCTTTGTGATAGCTTAGGGTTGCCAAGACTTTTCCAAGCCTGGAAAGAAATTGTTCTTCTCCTTGAGATATTTCCAATGGACTATCGTGTGCCCCAAACAAAATTTGTATGTGGCAGTTTTGACCTCGGGAAATTCATGTATCAACTAGACTCCCTTGGACCCACATTGATTTTGCCACATCATCACCTAGGGTTAGGGTTTTGGATATTTAGTTTTTCTTTCTTTCTTAAGGTTTTACACTTTATGTTATAAGGTACTTTTGGCCTCTTGTAATGTCCCCTAGTGAATGAGTGCAGTCGACACATCTCTTTTAAGAGATAAGCTACGACCATACTAGCTATTTTGTGTTGCTTTGCAGTTTACAATGTTTTTATGTTTCATTTATTAACATAATTTTGGTTTTACTGTATTACGGTGCTCTCTACAACATCTTTATATGTGTGTTTCCATTTATATTGTTACCTTCGTTTCATTCTCTTAATAATCCATATCATTTTCTTTAAATAATTGTTTTTATTAAACTCATTAAATTGTTATCTTTCTCATCAAATGTTATTTAATCCTAAAGATAAACCTAAATAAAATTCAAAACATCCATAAAACAATTTATATTACAACAATACATTAATAATAATAATAATCTATTTTTAAGGTCACCGCCAAGCGAAACACCAATTTGGTGCATGAGACCCCCTTGCTTGTGGGACAAGGGACCCCCTCCGCGCAACTATTTAACTGCTAAAGTCTACTGAGGTGTACATACCCTACCCCCTAGGGATTTGAACTTATGACCTCCTAAAAGAAAACACATACTCTTAATCGTTAAGCTCACTCAAACTATATTGCTAAAGTTGGAAATCACAAATATTATTTCTTTGTTCAAATTCTTTGTAACTTTACTTACGCCTAAGCAACGCATGAAGTTCTCTCCTTCATCGTGTTCTTCTTATTGGGTTACATGAGTCCTTTCTAAAAAAATTAAAAAGAAAATCACCATATAAGAAATTAAAATGAAGTTTATTATATATAAAAGCCCCCATGTATAATGAATGCACCATATAGCTATGTCCTTTGAATTCTTTTATTCTTCTTCTCTTAGGTGTTTATTTTTTAATTCCATTTAGAATTCGATTCTCCAAATTAGATTGCATTCAAGTGGATGAAACGCCTACACTTTGAAATACCAAAATTCCAAATCAGATTTCGTTGTTGAAAATGCGTCTTCCCTCGATACACTCTAATTTTGAAAACGCATATCTTTGAAACGCTTTATGCTTCCTTACAAAATGCAAAAGTATGGATTAACTTCGATGATTATAATTTTTTTAAGTGGCATTTTGAAAACTATCTATCATTTTTTTTTAATGGGCATTTTGAAAACTATCTATCAACAAGAACTTTTTTTAATTGGCATTTTGAAAACTATCTATCAACGGGAGCTGTTTAGGGATAATGTAATGCAATTCAAAATATTAAAAACCATCTATCAATTTTTTTAAGTGGCTTTTGAAAACTATCTATCAATATTTTTAAGTGGCATTTTGAAAACTATCTATCAACGATCAACGAGAGCTATTTAGGGACAATGTAATGCAATGAAAAATATTAAAAATTAAAGAAAGGAAAATATATATATTTTTTCCCTAAAAAAAGATCATAGTCCAAAATTTTATTAATTCTAAACCATACTATTCACGAGGCACATGTGTCATACATTTATTTTTTATCATATTATACAATCCATATTGTCACATAAGTTTTCAGTGATACATCATTTTAATGCTGCTTACTATTAATATATAAAAAAGTTCATTCCTAAGATAAGATCCATGGGTATGGGAATACCCATGTACATGTACTATTGTAAGTAGGGTCCTAGATCTATCTCCTTGATCCGATCTTTATCAATCTTCCATGCAGCACCAACATCCCCTCTTTGGAAAGTTCATTAGCAGGTGAGCATAGCATATTATTCGCAATTAGAAACATGAGGAAACAAAAAAAACCCATTAGTGAAGCGCACACCAAGGAAGACCAACATCAAAAAAGAATTGTGAATGTGGTATCCATTGGGCCTAAAAGAGTATTAAAATATTAATGAACATGAAAGGAGAAACCACACAAGGTATGGCAATGCTTAGTTAAGAAATATTGCGTGCGCGACAATAATACAAAAAACTTTTAAATATACAGCATCAGGAGACATTCTCCAAACCAATCTTATGTAGCTGAGATTGATCCTCCCGTATAGAGGTGATCACTTTGATTACCTTCCGTGTAAAGGTTATTCCTCCCGTATAGAGGTAATTGATCAAAGTAATGATGTTGTAAAATCTTGTTGGACAAGGCTCCAGACTTGTGTGTCAAGCCATGATTCTCATGTGAACCTTCCATATAAAGGTATCCATGAGATGGACCTCCCGTTTAGAGGTGAACCTTCTGTAAAAAGGTATCCATGAGATGGACCTCCCGTATAGAGGTGGACCTTCCGTATAAAGGTCATGCTTTACTTGTTAAACGCATTTAATGTTGTGTGATGTATTATTAACCATGATCACCAGTTGCTATTAAGTCTCATTTAGAGATTGATCACCTCTAAATTGAATTACTTTAGCATATGATCATTTGGTCTGGAATAATATAATATGATCATAGCATCCGATAATTCTTCTTAGTATAATGTAATGTGATGGATAATTAAAGTTAGAACATATTGACCATGCAATAAGAGATAAAGAAATCAAAGATAAAGCATAGAGATCAAGAGAATTTGAAATTTCCCATGCAGACACTTCAACTAATTAAAGAGAAATCGAATTGTTAAAGCTTCGATTATAAAGCTTCAGTTAAGTATCAATGTATGCCTCAATCAATGCTTCATTTAAAGCATCATTTAAATATATGCCTCACTTAACTAAAGAACTCACAATGGTCACTTCAAGTAAATCAATCATTATCATTTCAGTTAACTAAGTGTTAAATAAGAAGGACTAGTTAACTAAAGTGTTTTCACTTTAGTTAAACTAAAATATGGCACTTCAGTAAATCAAGGAGAACTCAAATTGATCACTACAGTGATGTTATCAAGCAAGCCTTCTTTTATCATAGAATAACCAGGCGAAGTACATTTTGTTACTTTATGATTTTTTTAAGGTAAATTTTATGGGAATTATATAAACTAAGTTATTTTTCTTTAATTGTAGCAAATTCATGAGATTATATTCCATCGATGAATTTTTATTTCCAACTATATCCTAAATATGAAGGAAAATGGATTTAGATTGTAGACATGCCAAATTATTGTTCAAATGGTAATAAAATTTTATTGAAATGACTTTGATGTAGGATGTGAATCAGGAGAGAGTACTTTCTTTATGACTACAATTTTACTTCACAAACTGATGAAACATAGGTTCTATACAAGATTCTCTAGCAACTCTACAATTTTGATTGTACAAGCATTAGTGTAAACAAAGTCTTTGAAACGCAAATTTCTAAATGTGAATTTGAAGTTCAAATTGTTTACATGCAAACCTACAAGCTATTATGCATAGATTTTAATCAAGGTAGACAAATTGTTTTTCATGTTGACCAACAAATGGGTATTCTTAAACAACAACTATTTAATCATCAAGCAAAGGGTTTGAAGTTTACCATGCCAATAATAATTACAAATACAAGGTTGAGTGATAAACACTTTAGGGTTTTTAAAAAGTACTTGCACAACTAAGAATGATTGAACATGTGAGATTGATTTACAAGTAACAATATATTAGGTGGGCTTTGTTATCTACAAATGGTATGAATATGGAAGTTAGAGCCTGGAGGAAATGTCCGAGAGGCCAGTTTAAAAATGTGTGGTTGAAGCCAAAAGGAGGAATTCCAGATTCCCCTTGTCCATCATAAATGATCTTCCCCTTCATTAGCTTTTTTTAATATAATGTAGTATTGACTTTGAAGTGGCAAGATGTGTTTTTCTATAATGTGTTACCTTGAACCTGTAAAGTCTTAGTCATTGTAATGACAAAGTATTTACTTTACTTTATAACCACCTTAGTTACATGTTGTAACTATGACAAATCCCCAACAATGAAGGCAATTTCCTAACCCAACCATTAAGAAAGGCAGTTTCTCGTTTATATTCTATAATTAAGAAATGAAAGCTTTACTTGGCCTATGAGAACCTTTCTCATAATGAAGTATCTTTGTCATGCATGTTGAAGAAAATTCACCAAGGAGCTCCTTTGGGGGCATCAACTCCTCATTCAATGTCCATTAGCGACATCTATGGGTTGATTGATTGTGCCACCAGGAAAGACAACACAAGATTCCATATTTGGTATCATTATGCATGATTCACACAATTATGTTCCTATACTTTATGGTCCCCATCAATATTTAAACATCAATTAGAAGCCATTGTTATTATACCTTCATGTTGTTACATTTATTCATAATTAAATCATCATCGCATTTGTTTTGTCACTGGACTTCATCATTGATGTTCAACCTAATTCATCTCTACAGTCCAATTTCATAACATCCATACTTAGATAATATTGGGATGAGCTTGAAACTCTTATGTGTTTCCCTAATTAATGTAATCCATCTTTTAGAGGTTTGTTAACCACCAAAAATCAAATAATCTTGTAATTCAATGTAGATGCAACTCTAGATCAGGAATGTGTTGACTCGAGAGTTAAAGCATGTGCAATAGGGAACTCAAGGCCATGTGATTCAACAAGACAAAGTGGCCTAGTGGGTACTACAAGGCCCACACTATTAACCAATGATGGTAATTGGTTTAATAAGAATTACTACTTACTTTGGGTTGAATCACTTCTAACACAAACTCATATCCTATTTGTGAGCATCACTTATGGAAAGGATTTAAACACCTTAAAAGGGCTAGGACAAGTTCAAATTTGATCATTATTGGGGAGATATGCATAATGGGTAGAAGCCTCTCAGAATTTGATCCCAAGACATACCATTGGAAACATGCTGTGTTCATTATTGTTTACATAATTGCTTGGTTTAGACCAACCACCTAGTTTTTGAATTATTGAAAACTAAATGTGATAAGTCCATTTTATATATGATTATTTTATTTTAAAACTAATTACAATATATAAAAGCATTGATTGAAAATATATATGTATATATATGATGATGACAAAGCACACGTTAGTGATCAGGGATTTTGATTTTGGTCTATGGATAAATCCAACTTATGTGGCATGGTTTTACCTTAGCATGTAATTTTTGACATACAATATTGCTGATCAATGACATTCAGGTTCCACCAACAGATGCATAGATTGAGATAGTATAGGCAAGTTAGCTTAAAAGGCTACACGCCTTTAATGTCATGATTTGTTTTGCACATGATCTACAACTAGACGTGAGATGGATAGCATGGGCTACGAGAATATCAAAGAATCCCAAAAAACATGTGGGTGCTAAATAATTAATCTTGAGGGACATTCTAAATGTTCCCAAAGGATTCTAAGACATAGCAAAGAGATTCCTAGGAAATGAATGTTGTTGAAGCAGACAATGTTTCAAATATGTCAGAGAAAATACTTAAAAAATCTAGGAGGCTTTTAATGCACGCAAAACAAAGATTTTTCAAATGACAAATGTGGGTAAGGGCATGTGATAAATATGGATACAAACAATAAATGGATTGTGGGATCACTTGTAGGATAGGAGGCACAATATGCCACAACAACCACTCAAAAAATAAAAAATAAAAAATAAAGCCCAGAAATAGCTCTACAAGGTGTTAGAAGGAAGTCCTAGGTCCACAAAAGGTTCACTAATTTTTTTTCAATAGTACTGCACATACTCAAATGTGCGTAAACAATTGGTGAGTATTGTTATTATTATTAAAAACAAATGTGCTTGACTAAACGTTAAACGTTAAATCAATGTCACATGGAATATTATATTTGGACAAGTCTTTCGGAGCTCATGCTTCACGTCCTCCTCGTGTGGATCAAACTAAAGAACTATGTCGTGAGATTGATTGGAAGTGGTCGAGAATGGGAGAGACTCAATATAGTAGAATATAAATGTAACCACGAAAATAAATTCCATATATTTTGTATATATCATCGTATAAAGATTGTCATTTTATATAGTATATGTAAAAAGATCACACATTTTATAGCGCCGAGATGAAGTATTTTATTAACTTGTATATAAATTAAGTTGGTTTATCTAATATGTGTTAAGTCATTTGGATGATGAAGAAAACAAAATTTGAGAAGTCAAACACCTATAGAGTTTGAACTTGGATCATTTGCATATCAATACTCCATTTTAACTACTAATCAACAACTTACTAATTAAAATATGGTGTAATAAGAATAAAACTTAAGTAAACAACTTATATCTCTATAACCTTTTTAATGAGTAAATGCCATGAAATAATAATGATTTTTTAGGGGGTAATGATCTATATATAGATCACAAATAGATTCATTGTGTTTTACAACACATTATTGAGATATTGCAACAGTCTATCTCATTTGTACTTCTATAATGTTGATGCCAACTTATGTTGACCCAATTAGGAGGTTGTTGGGTCGAGCCATCAGGCTAGTTAACTCTATGAATAGTGTGAGCCTCACTCAATGTCTCCACTGGGTTAGGTTTCTAAAATTGCAATTGATTAGGGTACTCTAGGTGCCTGTAATGTCCATATTTGACATTCGGTATTTAAAACCCTAATGTGAATTACCTTAGCATTTTTATTTCTTATTATCTATTGGACTTAGCAGTGTTGATTAAGACTGTTTTTATATGAACATATGAACCTTCCTATGTGTGGATAGTAAATGGCATTTATCATTTATTATTATTATTGGTGATGAATATGTTGTTTCAATTGAACATGCAAATTAAATGTGGAATATCGATATGTGAATGTCAATTTAGTTTGTACTTTGGATATAGAACTGATATAATAGTTGATGCAAAAAGAATTTATGTTATTATTTAAATGTCATTTTAGTGATATAGATTATCACCTGAAAGAGTCATATATGTTTATATATGAGTTTTATGTTAATGGTGAACTAACCCACCTGTTGATTGGCTACATGATAGCCAGATTCCTAAAGTGCCAAGGGGCACAAGATGTCCAGGACATCAAGATGATAATGATGTGATATCATTTTTCCATATGAGTTAATTGCAAATTCCAATTTTGCTATAACTTATGGGAAAGTGTGATTTTTGACAGGAACCATAGATTTCCCAAAGTGGTTGTAAAATTATGTGACTCTTAGAACAGTGATGGCACTGTATGATTGATGCACAATGTTGACCCTAGTACTATCGGGAGGGTGGAGGCATTTCCCACCGTTTATCCTTCAAAACTTGGAGTTGTAGGAGGGTTGTGTTGAGCACGCTCCCTAGATGTGTGATTACGACTAGCAGTTTCCTATTGGGGAAGCTTGGTCGATGTAGTCGACACTTCCACTTATGGGTTCTATCTGTGGTTAGGTCGGTATAGTCGATGTCACAACATATTGTAGCAGAGGACGCAATGGAGAGGTCAGGTGATGGAAGTAGTGGTGACTAGGTGTTTGAAGTACTTATGGAGATGCATGGGACCGACGATGGGGTTGTGTGATGTTATTCAATGTTATAATATGTCATGGTTATATGCTTGATCTACTTCATTATACTTATCTAGTTTAATTTAATGATTTTTTTTATCAATATTTACGAATGATGGATGATGCACTATTTAAATTGTTCTTTTGCATGTTGTCTTCAAGCCTGTAAGAGTTATCCATTAAGGGCAATAAAATGTTGACTATTACTACCCATGCTTAAGACATGTACACTAGCCACATATACACCAATTTGTGAGTACATTGCTATGATTGGTTGGTTGATGAATACATTAGTATAATAAATTGGTTGATAATTTGTCGAATTATTATCCATGTATTGAAATTTAAATGATTGTTGAAGTGTTATAAATATCTCAAATGGATTAATGAAGTGTTACCAAGTATATATATATATATATAAGAAAAAAACATATTTTCATTAATTCAACGTCAAAAATACATTCTTAAGTGCTTATCAACATCGAGCCTCAAAAGAGTCAGTTGCAACTTACAATTGTCCAAGTAAAGATCTTCCTAGGAAACTATAATATTTTCTTACAAAACATCTTTTAGCATCAAAACTATGATCACCATCCGTTATAGCAAAACACATAAATCAGACATGGAAATATGTAAGGGAGGTAGCTCTGTACCTCCTTAAAATTCTTCCAAATGCAAGGCCCTAGGTTGCATTAATAGAACCTGTTTGGATAAGGTATCCGCCAAAAAATTGGACCATTTCTCGTTTGGGCATGTCATCCTTGAACATGGGCCATGCTAATCTTCTATGTATCGTTCCAATCTTATCGGATGTCTCCGAAAACACACACACACGATTAACAATGAATATATTTAAGAGTCAAATATATTAAATGGGTTATTGATATATTATATTGGTATATATATTGTAATATTTTGTTGATCCATTGAATATAATTAAGAGTCAAATATATTGCATGGGTTGTATCATGGGTTATTGATACATTATAGTTGTGAATATATTGTAATAATTTGTTGATTGATTGAATAGATTTAAGAGTTAAATATATTTCATGGGTTATTGATATACACATACGCACACTTAATATAATATAGTATATGTGAAATATCTTCGTAAAATTTTATAAGGGAGGATATTAACACATTAATGGGTCGATAGGATTTGCATAAATGCAACATATGATGTGATATGTAGATAGGATTTCCATAAATACAAGATATGATATGATATTGATTTTATGATTGATTCACGTAAAAACAAATAGATGATCATGTTGTAAACTTATTATATTTTAAAGAAAGGAAGTGTTGAGATATTTTACTTTTGCATTTTAATTATTTTAATATATTTAATCTAAACTAACACTAAGAGGCGGTGGAAGGAATTTTGAGGAAGGAATTTTGAGGGGAGGATAAAAGTGAAGAAAATATAAGTGGAAAGGGGGTCTCAAGAATTTTTGGGGAAGAAGAAGAAGTGTTGGAAGAATCCTAGGAAGAGAAAGAATGTTATTCATTCATACAGAGGTGCATCATTGTTTTAGGAGTCATGGGAACATAGGGCCAAGAAAGTGAAAGGTTTCTTGGTGCTAGGATGTCGGTGAAGCTCCTAGTTGGCAGGGTGGTGTAAATCCATTTGGGCAATGGATGAAGGAACAAATCAACAAGGCTGACTACAATTGGGCTTCTTGGCCTTCTTCACAGATTCAAAAAAAGGAAATCTAATAGAGGTATTTTCCTTGTAAATTTGAAAGAAACTTCTTATAAATTGTTTATCAAGTATTCTTATAAACGTATGCACATAAATGAAATGTTAGCTATGCTAGGTTGAATGAATATGATTTCTTTACTCTGTAAAATTGAGATTTTGCATTTCCAAAATGATTAAAATAGAATATTAATTAAATTAAATACTACAATGCTCAGTCAAGGCTCAATGAACCTTGATGGGTGTTACAGTGCCATCCTCAGAATAAGGGCAAGTACCCAATGGATTTTCAAGGCAATTAGATTTAGCACCATTCCTAGTTATTGTTTTTATCAACCCACAATATTAAGGATGAGCTACATGATACCAAGCGTGCACGCGCGCACACACACATCTATATAATATACTGATAGTTTAAATCCATCTAACTTGGGATCTTTTAAACACTCGGAGATTTGCATCTCAATTTTTTTTCCTTTTTGAAGAATTAAATTCTCAAATCTAGTAATAATAATTAAATACCAAAAACATGTTGTTGTAGAAGGCTAAGCAATCTATGTTCTCTATCTTTTCCTATTTGTTAAGATTGAATCTTGTTATCTAATCTTTGCCAAAATGCAATTTTGGATTGATGAAATTGTTGTTTTAATATAAAAATGGATTCAACGACATCTAATACCACTATCACAACCAAATTGTGCAATATTAACATATGATATATGTATTTTCATCAATCCAAAATGATTATTAACATATTTCAAGCCAAAAGACAAATTTCTCTTTTTATTATTTTCAAATGTTAAAAAGGATCAAATTTTCATTATTTGCAGCATGTTTGTTTAGACTACTACTTTGTCTTACATGTCTCTAAATCTTATATTTATCCTTCAAATAAATTTAAAGACATTTCAACACGTTATCAAGGATTAGCAATAACTATTCTAGTGAAAGAAATAATTGCCGAAGATGGATGTCATTTATAGGCCCATTAATTTTTGCATTTTCATATATGAAGACATGGTTCTAGTTTGCAGGCTCTACATGTCATAATGTCATTGTTTCGTGGGTATATGTCTATTTTTCCAACACATCTTGTCACAATGTCATGGGAAGTTCGTGGGTATATGTCTATTTTTCCAACACACATTTCTTCATCAAATATCAATTTATGGAAACCTCGTTTTTCTTTTCCACGGAAAAAAGTGTAATCCATTATATTATATGAATCACATTGTACAAAAATAGGCCTATAGTCTTTTATGAAAGCATCTTTCATCTCAGTATGTCTACGACAAATTCTTATATCAGATAATATTCTGTCATGATCCATTTAATCTTTAATGTCCGTTTTTAAACAATTCTGAAAAAAAAAAACAGTCAACTATATCAAAAATACATCACCATACTGTATTATGTGAGTATTTGATGTCAAAAAAGAAAACCACGATGGTTGTCTAGTTAATCCTTTAAAATATTTTTTGAAGTCAATCTAGATGAGGAATCAATCCATGCTCTATGACAAAATTCTCTTTACCTTCCCATACTCTCCACACACCATCTGTCACCTGTATTCCCTACTCAGAGAGGGATTCTACTTCCCGGTTTCTTTCTCTATAGATGTGGTGGGTGGTGATCAACTGAAACAATCTCATATATCTGAGGATATCTTCAAAAAGAGGCCTTAAAATGATATTTTTTGGAGGCTTCTTCAACTTAAACCAATCTACCACCAGAAGAGAATCACCAAAAACTTGAATATTATGTACTCTTTTATTCAAAGCCATCTTCAGGACCATGTTGAGTGCCTTCATCTCAGCTTGATTGTTTGTATCTCTACTAATCCCAGCTGCAAATTTAAACTAGATAGTATCAGAAGGAAACATAATTCCTCCTGCCCCTCCCTCCCAAGGCCTATCTTTGGAGTCTCCATCAAAGTAGCACCAACAACTAGTCTTATCAATGACTTCCTCCCTGATGATCCTAGTCTTTATAATGCCCGAAGATTAAGGAATATTATCCAAAATAGCCACGGAATTTAAAGCATATGTCAGAGATGGAATGTTAATTGCTTGAAATATGGCCTTATTTCTAGCCAATAAGACTCCCCAAACCATAAGAACTAGCAAATATATATAGTCAGGAAAAAGAGGCATTATTAATCCATGACTGAAAAAATTCTTCTAAACTATCACCCTGCCAAAGAAACTAAATGCCATAATACCGAGAAGAAAATACCCACATATAAGTTATATATGGACAATGAACAAATAGGTGATTAATTGAATCATATGCATCCTGACATAAAGAACATCTGTTGGGCCCTATGCCTAAAAAAGTGATCATTTTGTCCGAGACAAGAATTTTCCCTTTCAAAGCAAGCCATAAAAATAATTTAGTCTTCAAGTGGAATTGTAGCTTCCAGATGATCTGATTCCTCCACATTGGTCCAGGGAGGTCTTCTTCTTCCCCGACCACTTTATATCCAAAAATTGGCAGATAGGTTCTTCCACCCACATTCCTAGTCCAAACCAAACTCTTCTTTGTCACTTAAGTGAATATTACATGTTTGTAAATACTTGGTAAAATTATGCCAACAAGTTCTATATTCACCCTCAAAGCCCAATACATCTACTGAAAGCCATCTCTATCTAAGATGGGAAGAATTTTGAATATCCTATACCTGAGACAAATAAATGATACCTCGGTCCCTCATGTTTTTAATCATCAAATTAAGGAGACTATATGTTGGTGTACAACCTGGCCAAGGATCTTGTCCAACTATGAATTTTCTTCCATTTCCAATGTCCTAGGATATCCATTCACCAATGATGTCATAATCATTTAGCATTGCCTTCCAAATGGTGGATACATTCCTAGAGGCCTTATTCCTGGTTCTGATCCACTTATATATGGATAGTGGATGGATATATTTCTGATGTATTACATTAACCCACAATCCTTGACCTGTAATTAGTCTCCAAATTACTTTTGCTTCTAAGGCCCTAGCAAAGCATGGATAGTATTTCAGGCCCTAGCCACCTAATTCTTTCGGAATATTAAGATTCATCCAAGCTATCTAAGGAAAATATCTTTGTTCGTCTCCTCCTCTCCATAGAAAATAAAAAAATATTTCAGATACTTTCCATATTTCTTGTAGGTATATAAGCAATGGAATCCCAATATACTGGAATAGCCTCAAGGACATATTTCATCGTCACCAATCTACCTCCTCTAGACAACCACTTATTACACCAAAGATTAAACTTTCTTTCAATTTTGTTGACCAACCAAGCCCAATCTTTCCTCAAATAATCATTTCTCTTAATCATAAAACCAAGATACTTTAGTCTAGTATTGATTTCTATCAAGGTAAAATTGATTTCTATCAAAGTATGCATAACAAAGAGATAGTTTGAAGGTATGCTTTAGTGTTCAGGAACTGTATTGAATTCTTTATATAAATTTAATGTTTTCTAATGATTTATTCACATACAAAGGAATTTTTTTTCTACTTACCACATGAATTACACAACTGTTGAGAATTATTTATTTCAAGGAAAGAATGATACAGACAGTAGCCATAGTAGTCTGAAGTTCTACTCAGTTTGCTTTATAGGGAAGTTAGGTATAGCTATGAGTATTTTAGGAACTTAAACAATAGAATTTGAGCAACTTAAACAATAGGGTCTTCATGTACATTTCTTAACAGTGATGCATAGTTGTAGTTTCTATTAAGTGGAAGGTTGTAACGGGCCATTGTTTATACCAACCTAGTCTTTGAGTTTATCACAAGCTTCACAATCTACCACCCTTTGCAAACAAAATATTTTACAATGGTCTCGCACTCTTTTCCCCTAAATTATGTGTTAAAGATCATTATGACAAGGATCCTGAATTCTCTTTCATTCTTTGACACAAATGAATTCTTCCAAATTCTTAGAAGCCTAAACTCATAGGCATAGATAGTGGCTAGTATAGCATGCCAAAACTTCTAGGGGATTTTGAACCAAATGGGGGTAGGTTATATTTTTTTATACCCTAAGTTTATTGTCCTTAGGATATAGCTTCCTTGAATTAAATGCACGAACAAGTGGCCCTTATCTCACATGCATATTATAGTTAAGACTATCTCATTTGCTTGTCCTTTACACACACGTTCACAGAGTTCTAGGTTTATGAATACAAAGATTATGGGATGTACAAAGAAGTGTGGTTTTATCCCTAGTATGCTTTTCCCTATGCAATAATGGTTTTGAAACTTCCTCATTAGGATCTTCATCTTAGTAATGGTTGTAAGAACATGGGTTTGGTTCCTTGCAAGAAACTTTGAAGCACGTGAGAAGACCCCTATCCCTTGTTGGCTTGGGGATCATCATGGCAAGCCTCATTTCCGACCTAACTTTGGATGGAAATTTTGTTAATATTTTGGTGCACTCTCACAAGTTTATATAGTTGAATATTTGTTTTTTTCTTGACTCTTCATATTTGATCTATTTTGGTCATCGTGTTTGTTATTCACTATGGTTATAAGAATAGTGGGAACCTCTTACATCTTCCTTTCTTATTGAGGAATAAGAAAGTTATATGTCTGAGGAGAAACTGAGAACTATGGCCTCTCATAGTCATTCTAGTTTATGTGTTCACTTCGACAATCAAAAATGTATTCAGTGCTATGAGTGAAACGATATGAATGGCACACTTTGGACAATATTCCCATACAAATATTTATGAATGCCCACATCACACTTCATAATAGAGATACTAGTGGTATTACAACACAAATGAAGTTTTGTGGGGAATCGATGGCTTTGGGATGCACATTCCAAGAATCATTTTAGAAAGTTGTTTGGTCATTGGAGACAGGTCATTATGGATTGGGCTATGAATAGGTAAAAGAGTTAGAATGTGAATTGGAACAACTAAAATATTGCTTAAGAATAATCATAGGGTGATTTGAATTTATATTAAAATACATTTTATGTCAAAATATTATCGTATGGATTGCCTCTAGATTTTATATTTTATCACTTTTCCAGCACTAATTCCGGTGAAATAGGTGAGGTTTTTTGGTTTAGTAGCACAAAATACAAGATGAAATAAAGTTAGAGCAACATTTAGAAAGAATAAACTAATGTAAATAAATAATTCCTTCATTCATATAAGGGAATGCATTAAGTGTAAAAGATAACAAAGATGTGGAATTTCCCTTTTCTAATTGACTCAAGTTTCCAGTCAACACATTGAAGCAACAACTGCTTTATTTTAGATCTAATAGTGGGACATAAGCATCTTACAATGCTATGAAAGTATTGTTGGCTGGTTAAAGAAGGAAAGAGGGTCTTTTAGTTATTAAATGAGGTGTTCATGCCAAGACAATCAATAGGGAAAACCAAAAGTTCTTTTCTTTTGCTGGTTTCTAATCCCTATACCAAATCTCTAAATGGAAGGCATGTATTTTGGTGTTGTGATAGTTTATAGTCATTCAGTACCACACATTAGGATCTTTACATGATCTTATTTCATAATTTATTCTATGTGCTAAACTATGAAACCCTACAGTTTTTTAGTCTCTTGCTTTTATCTAAGAATTTGTTTTTAGCAATGTTTGTTGTTGGACATTCACAAAATTCTCTTATTGTATCTTATCTATAACAATGTTTCTACTTGTGAAACAATTTGGTTTTATGATTTTTCATTAATACGGAAGTTTGAGTGTCAACCATTCATGTTACTTATAATTTTTGTATTAAATGATGGTGAGTATTGTTCTTTTTATTCTTTTACTTTTCCAATTTTCTACCCTTACATTGGTTCATAGAAGGAATTTAAATGAAAATTATATAGTAGAATAAGTATACTTTATTATCATTGAATTGGTCTTTTGTTAACTATTTTTTATGTTCCTTCACTAGGTACCATAATGACAATCTCAAAGACAAGGTGAAATCACCGCCTTTGCTAGATAGGTAGCTACAGAGAAATGGCGACCATCATCTTCTTTTGTATCTCCTCCAAGACATGTTTCTTTTCGTTTGGACAATTATATTTAGTTAAAAAAAATATTATGCAAAGTATTTGATGGGGTTTGAGCAATGGAAGATCTAAAAAAATGTGTTTGTGTCTATTGTGGTAGGGAGTTCTAGTGTAGAGCACCCAAGTGACAATCTTAGTGGGAATGTGGGTGCCTATAAGTCTATAGTTGTGTTTGAGTCTTGAGTTTTTCCACCTCAAAATAAATAATGTTTTTTTCCCTCAATTATTTTATTCTATTTTTGTTCCTTTCTTTCAGAGAACATTTGGTGTTTCTAGTCATCATATTCCCAGTGAATAAACTAATCAAAAACTAAATGTTGTGGTGTGTCTTCAAGTTAGCACTATAAGTGAGGATGTAATATTTGTGACTCGATATCAAAGCTCGTCTTTTGTAGAGCGTCCTAGATTGTTGGTTGTAACTACATTTTACTCAATTGGTGGGTATTTGGATGCCTGGTTTGTCTTGTTTTTATGTCCTTACTTCTTGCATATGATTTTGAAACTAACAATGGCCTTTGTTACTCATATATGTGCATCAATTTGTTGGGTGAAAATTTGTGTAGATGTACTTGCTAAGAAGTGTTTTGTTGCCTTACTATAGAATGATCTTATTTTATATTAAAATACTTGTTCCAACGAGTTTTGTCAGGTAGTTCATTTATTACAATTTACAATGTACTGTTGCATACAACTCCAAGTACCATAGAGTAATATTTTTATGGGAATATTGTCCAAAGTGTGCCATTAAGACTACTTCATTTATCTAATATTGTGCCAGTGATATGAGTGAAACGATGAAGACTGTCAAGAGTCCATGGTTGAGGTATTGAGAAAATTGGAGGCAAGGAGGAAGGACCGAGAGATCAACAATGCAAGGGAAACAAAGGCAATTCATGAACATCATATACTAATGAAATATCAACTAGAAATATACAAAAGAAAAATTCTTATGTTGGAAATTGACCATGAATGTTTTTTGGTTTGCTAAATATTTATGTTAGTAAAAAATAAGAGTGACAAACAATGGAAGTTTTGTATGTTGTTGTGAAAGGAATGGAAGGTCAATCTGTCACGAGAAGTGTACACGGCTTGAAGAACACCGTTGAGTGCTTTCCCAACTAGTGGTCCCAGGTGAACCTCGTTTGGAACTAGTAGTTTTTTTTTAATTCCTCAATTCTGTCACAAATATGACGACAGCTCCACTAGATCCGAAGATGTTGCCATACCTTCGATGGAAAATGTCCTCAGATTTTGTCTTCTGTTTGTGGTTACATATGTCGCAACTTCGACGCATTCTTCATCAGATATCTGACATTTGCGTATGTAAATGCGGTCAGATATTCGACGTGTTCTTGGTCGGATATCCGACCTTGTTGTATGTAACTTATGTCGGATATATGATACCACTTTAGTCAGTTATCCAACCTTCTGGAAAGTAATTGTTTTCGGTTATGCGGCGCATATATTAAAAGAAATGGGTAGGTTATTCGACATTTTAGTGTCGGTGATTCACCGAGACCTTGTTGCTGTCGGATATCCGTCGAAATTTCAGCGACGTTTAAAAAAAAAGGTTGTCAGATTGTCGACGGAGTGATGTCAAAATTCAGACATATATGTCGTCGGATTTTGGGTTCAAATTTACTTGTGGATGGTTCCCCCGGACCCCCATGGTGTGATAAGGCCCCCCTCCCCCCACTTGGATGAGTGTAAATTACACCTTCACAGCATATAAAACTAGGGTACAAACACAGCTAAACAACAATATATCTAAATCAGGAAGATCAGGCTTCACAACCAACAATCTCCCACTTGGAGACCGATCACAACAACTCCACCGCTACTGCATCTGTTGAACTATGCTCCAAACCTTGGACTTGGAAAATTTATCATCTTCACCTTCATGCTTGAAGACCAACTGAAACTGACCAGGAACTCAGTTTCTCTCTAGTTACTACTTTTGTCAACATGTCTGCAGAATTTTGGCTAGTATGTATCTTTTCCAACTTCAACATTTCATCTTCTAGAACATGTAGTATGAAATGGTACTTGAGTTGTATATGATTAGAATTTGAATGGAAGGCTGAGTTATTTGCAAGATTAATGTCACTCTTGTTTTTGCTGTACATCATGTTATTCTCCTTCTTCTTACCCAATTCCTCCTTGAGCTTATGTAGCCAAATCATCTCTTTACTAGCCTCTGTAGCAGCAACATACTCTGCTTCCATTGTTGAAAGTGGAACAACCTTTTGCAGTTTCGAAATCCATCTTACTGTTGTTACACCTACAATAAAAACATACCTTGTGGTGCTCCTCTTGCTAACTATATCACCTGCCATATTTGCATCAACATATCCCTGTATAATAGTGTTTGAACCTCCAAAGCACAATGCATGAGTAGTGGAACCTCTCAAACACCCGAGAATCCACTTTACCGCATTCCAATGTTGTTTACATGGATTGTTCATATATCTGCTCACAACTCCCAGTGCATGTGCAATATCTGGTCTTGTGCACACCATCACAGGAATCATGCTACCAACTACTGATGAATAGGGAACCTTGGACATGTATTCTATTTCCCCCTATGTATTGGGACACATCTCCTTACTTAGTTTGAAATGGCTAGGCAAATGTATACTAACGGGTTTTGCATCTTGCATTCTAAAACTATTGAACACCTTTTCTATGTACTCACCCTGAGATAATGTCAATTTGTGATTTTTCTTGTTTCTTGCTATTCTCATACCAAGGATTTTCTTTGCAACACCTAAATCCTTCATTGCAAATGAATTAGCTAATATTATTTTGAGCAAATTTATATCTTACATGTTAGACCCTACAACAAGCGTGTCATCCACATACAATAACAAGATAATATGTCTTCCATTATCTAGCCTCTTGAAATAAACACATTGGTCAGAATGACATCTACTATAACCTTGTTTTGTCATAAACTTGTGAAATTTCAAATACCACTCCCTTGGAGCTTGCTTCAGGACATACAAACTCTTCTTTAACATGCATACTAAATTATCTGTGCCTTTGACCTAACACCCTTGTGGCTATTGCATATGAATTTATTCCTCCAAATCTCCATGGAGAAATGCCATTTTTACATCTAACTGTTCAATATGCAAATATTCTACTGCCACTAGACTTAAAATAGTTCTAATTGAATTCATTTTAACAACGAGAGAAAATATTTCATCAAAATCTATACCTTTCTTTTGTGCAAACCCATTTACAACAAGTATGGCCTTGTAACGCTTCTTGCCTCCATCTTCTTCCTTCAACCTGTAAACCCATTTATTTTGCAATTCCCTTTTGTCGGAAGGAAACTAAACCAAATCCCAAGTCTGTTTTCTTACCAATGATTCCATCTCCTCATTCATGCATTGCTCCCACTTCTTTCTAGTTTCCACCTGCATTACTTCTTCATAACATACTGGTTCACTAGAATCAGTCATTAATAAATAATACAATGAAGGAGAGTATCGTTCAGGGGGTCTACTTGACCTAATAGATATTCTAACACTTGCAGGAGTTTGAGGTACCTTCTGTTGTTCTTGATTTTTCGACACATTTGGAACTTCATTTTCTTTGATTTCATCAATCACTATGTACTATGCGTTTTCCTTTTCGTGTTTCTTTTCCTCCAACGAATCTTTATACATGACCTTTTCATTGAATACCACATCTCTACTCCTAATGATTTTTTTATTTTCATAATACCATAAGGGATAACCAAAATCATCAACCATGTATCTAATAAAGGTACATTTCTTGGATTTCGCCTCAAGCTTTGTTTTATTTTCTTTATCAATATGGACAAATGCTTCACAACCAAAATTTCTCATAAATGAGTAGTTTACCTTTTTACCCGTCCATGCCTCCTCTAGAATCCCACCATCCAAAGCGCTTGAAGTCCCTTTGTTTATTAAGTAAACACCAATATCCACAGCATCTGCCCAAAACTGTAAGGGAAACCCTGCATGCAGTCTCATGCACCTTGCACGCTCCATGATTGTTCTGTTCATCCTTTCTGACACACCATTTTCTTGTGGTGTTCCTGGAAAAATCCTCTCTCTACGAATCCCATGGTATCAATAGTAAATATCGAACTCTTTACCGCAGTATTCACCTTCATTATTAAATCTGAGACATTTTAACATTTTTCCTGTCTCATTCTCAACCAAAGCTTTCCATTTCTTAAAAGTAGCAATAACATCATATTTTTGTCTAATGCAATAAACCCAAGTTTTTTCTAGTTGCATCATCAATAAAAGTAACATAATAATGAGAGGCACCAAGATATTGGACTTGATACAGTCCCCATACATCTATATGCACAAGCTCTAAATTTTGACTCTTCTTTTGCTTCCCAACTCTGATAATTTGACTCTCTTTTGTTTTCCATAAACACAGTTCTCACAAAATTCCAAACTAACTTGATTCAAATCTGGCAGAAAATTTCTTGAATGTATAATCTGCATCCCCATCTCACTCATGTGGCCAATTCTATGATGCAACAATGTTGTATTTGTTCTTGTGGAATCTAAAGAGATAGAATAGTCAGTATTATGATGACATAAATATAACGTAAATACTCTGTCTCATTTTATTATCACCATCGATCCTTTAGTGATATTCCACCGTGTTTCTCCAAACATAGATAAGCATTGACCATCTCCAAACTGACCTATTGAGATCATATTTATTTTCATAGCAGGAATATTCCTTACATATTTTAGCAACCATTCACCTCCATTCTTTAACTTTATCCATATCTTATCCATTCCAACAATTTTACATGGTTCATCATTCCAATAAAACATGTCCAAAATCACCTTGAACATAATCATAAAAGAATTTCCTATGGGGTGTAGCATGACATGCATTCCTTAAATCTACTACCTAGTAATCACTAGTATTATCTAATGCAAGAATCAAAGCATCTTGTAACACATCACTTGCTACATTTGCTTCTCGATGTCCATCTCCTTTATTCTTTAGATATTTGCAATCTTTCTTCAGATATCATTTATTTCCATAGTTCTAACACTCTACCTTTTCCAGTTTGGACTTGGATCTTCCCTTCCTAGACTTCCCACGATTACTAGGGATCTTTCCTCTCTCCCTTTTTCTTCCCCTACTCTCCATGGTCAATGCATTACCTAATGTATCACATGTTCTTTTCCTTCGCATTTCCTCACTAATAATAAAACCAACAACATCATCAAATTTCAGATTGTTTGAACCAAAGACATAGTTACTTATAGCCATGACCAAGCCATTCCAACTTTCAAGCAATGAGCACAAGATTAGAAGATCCCTAACCTCATATTCAAAGTTCACTTTTACAAAACCTAGTTGATTATTAATCGTAAAAATTTCATTTAAATGGTCAACAATAAACTCACCTTCTGACATATTCATATTAAATAAATGCTTCGTTAGAAATACCTTGTTGGAGGCCGGAGTTTTTTCATAAAGTTTATCCAGTGTGCTCATCAGACCCTTCATTGTCTTTTGTTTTGAAATATCGAAATCCACCGATGAAGCTAGGCATAGCCGTATTGATCCTAGTTCCTTTCTATCAAGAACCTCCCATTTTTCGTACTTCATAACCATCAACAGTTTTGCTTTTCCTTCCAACGATAGGAATAGATCCTTCTGATACAGTTAGTCCTCCATTTGCATCTTCCATAACTGGTAATTTTGGCCATTAAATTTTTCGACCCTAAACTTTCCTTCTTCTGCCATTGCTCCCACTTGAACTAGGAACCCTTCTTCCTGCAAGTTTATGTGTCAAATAGGCCTTGGGATCTGATACCAATTGCTAGAAAAACAAGAGCGCGGAACAATAACATAAAACAAGATGCATATATAAAACACATTAACATAATACAAAAGAGACACAAATATAACGTGGTTCACCCAAGATGGGCTACATCCATGAAGAAATTGCCAGTCCTTTTATTATACTGTCCAATAAATGAAGGGATACAACCCACATCACATCCCCTGCAACTTCCTCTTCCCTCTCTCATGATCTCTCTCACACGATCATAGAGATATTTACAATACTACAATTGATGGTTGTGTTACAATGCCTTCCTTTTAAAGAGGGATTACCATGGGAAAATACCACGAGATGCCCAATACCACGGGGCCGTAAATTACCCATTATTGACCAATTCATGACTATGAAATTACAACATTTTTCAAGGCAATAAAAAATTTATTCAACAAGATCTCTGAATTAGGAAGATCAAGCTCCACAACCAACATGTAGGGTGGTGATATTTAGAATAGGTTTATCACGGTGACTGAACTTGAAAGCATTAGTGGAACAAACCTATGTCAAAAGTGAGGTGTTGAAGGATTTCTGAGTGCATCACCCCATACAAGTTTGTGAAAAAATTGTTGCGTGCAAGCATGTAAGTAAGGCTTAGAGAGAGAAAGGGGGAATTTGATATGAGGAGAGTTTGTTATGGTTTTCCCCAAGCGATCCCAGAGACACTTGTGGACAAAGGAATATCATCAAAACCTAAATTGATTCACATTCGGAAGTGAAGGATTGTTACAC
Source organism: Larix kaempferi (assembly GCA_027924585.1). Lineage (NCBI taxonomy): Eukaryota > Viridiplantae > Streptophyta > Pinopsida > Pinales > Pinaceae > Larix > Larix kaempferi. Next base: position 1,287,846 of record BSBM01000486.1, on the reverse strand, counting down.
TAGGTTTGTAGGAGGTATTAAGTAATAACAAGAATGTAGAGATCTCAAATGAGAATTCCCATTCTATGAGAACTCCATATATATAAGGATACCAACTGATGAAAATGGAATATGTTAACTTCATGATGAATTACACTATTAAGGATCATAAGAAGCAATCCATTCAAACTAACAATGCCCAATATCTCCCATTGAAGGAGACAAGGAACCTACATCAAGGAGGAAGTCGATTGATACGTTCTCTTGGGTGGTCTAGTGATTGTCCTAATGAAGACTAGCTAGACTACAACAACCTTGTTCACAAAGGCCATGATTAAGTAGGGAGACGTGGATGTTGGCCATGGCGAGGAGCAGGAGGAGCCATGTTGAGGTAGGTCCATCATTTATTTATTTTGTCACGGAGCTTGTTTCCTCATTTTTGCTTATGTTTTGCAAGTAGAATTGTTCTAAACATGCACTATTAGAGTATACATAATTTTTTATCATCAAATTTGTAGAAATCTGAAATTTTTTATGTCTCATATATCTTCAAAATTTAAGATTTTTGTCCTTCACAAGAAAATAATTTTCACAGATAGAGTTTTTTATTTATCAAAGTTGCATAAATTGATGAAATTTTTTATGTCTCATATTTCTTCAAATTTGAAGAGTTTTTCCCTTCACATAAAATAATTTGCATTGGGATATTTATAACTTGGGTGATTTAACATGAATAATATTGGCATCCAAGTTGAAGGGATTCATGAGCTTTTTGTTCTCCTGATGATGGACTTGCTTGAGGGTCTGAAACTTTGAGAAAAAAACATCACTTAAACATAGATTCTCCACCATTAATCAATAAGTAAAAAGTTGCTCTGGAAGAATAAGCTACTCCGAAAGAATAACAAAAGAAGTTGCTATGGAAGAATGAGATTCTGCAAAATAATAACAAAAGAAGTGGCTTTTCTCCAAGGAATAACAACATAAGCATTACAATGTTTTAGATGATAACACCATAATCAATCCATTGCAAGTTGCTTTAGAAGAATAAACATCTCCAAGGAATAACAACATAAGCATTCCAACATTCCAATGAATAACGACATAAGCAAATAGGTAAATCTCTAGGGTGTGAATATAAAATTAGGTATATAAATCTCCAGGGAGGTGAATAGATTGTAAATTTCAAATGCAGTGCAATAATTGATTTTGATATGGATTGCAATAATTAGTGTAGATATCAATTGAATATACTTGAAATTCATCTTGTGAATCATATATCCAATAATAATTATTTGATTAGCAATAAGACTATGCCCAAAGTTCTAATCTATGAAAATTAAAATATTGTATACATTTTAGCGTATGTGTTAATGGGATTTAATATTAAGATCAATTGATCCACCGTCCCTAGAACTTAGCTACCAGTTAGATCAATATATAAATATTGTATATAGTTTGATGTATATATGAATGGGTTTTAATATCAAGATTAAAATTAATGGCTATCTAAGAACTTCGCCACTAGCCCCGTAATAAGTCCTCAAAGTCAGTGGCCAATAACAATTGAAACAAATAAAATTAAGTCTATTATTTAATAAAAAAATAGAAACATTAAAGTTTGATTAAAACAAAAAATTTCAAAAGTCAAAGCACAACTAGTAGAAAACTAGTAGAAGGTCAATACCAAACTCAATAATAGTTACGACTAAAAATAAGCAAGGGCACAGTACATTTTATTTCTTTGTGATTTTCTTAAGGTAAAGTTTATACATATTATATTATTATGCTTTAATTGTAACAAGCCCTTTTCCTTTCAATCTCCTTGGGGATTTAGCATCCAAATTCTTTAAGAATATGAATGTTGATTGGCTTATGAGGTTCCACTCCATCAATGAATGTCTATTTCCAACTATATTTTAAATATTAAAGAAATTGGATTTAGATTGTAGTTGGTATACCAAATTATTGTTGAAATCATAATAATAATTTATTGAAATGACTGATGTGGGGTGAGGATCGGGAGTACTTCATTTATGACTACAATTTTACTTCATAAATAGATGAAACATAGGATCTCTACAGGCCCCTCTTACTAGCATTGGCACAAACAAAGTCTTTCAACCCCAAATTGTTAAATGTGAATTTAAAGTTCAAATTGTTTGCATGCAAACCTACAGGCTATCATCCATATATTTTCATCAAGGTGGACAAATTGTTTTTCATGTTCATCAACAAATGAGTATTCTCAAACAACAACTGTTTAATCGTCAAGCAAAGGATTTGAAGTATACAATGACAATAACAATTACAAATACAAGCTTTAGTGAGAAACACTAAAGGGAGGGACTCTAGATTCCCCTTGCCTATCACAAATGATCTTCCCCTTCGTTAGTTTTCTTTAATGTAACGTAGTATTGACTCTAAAGTGGCAAGATGTGTTTTTCTATAGTGTGCTACCTTGAACCCGCAAAGCCTTAGTCATTGTAATGATAAAGTATTTACTTTGTAACCATCTTAGTTATAGATTGTAATTGTGATCAATCCCAAGCGATGAAGGCAATTTCCTACCCCAACCATTAAGAAAGGCAATTTCTCGTTTCTACACTATAATGAAGAATGAAATATTTACTTGAACTACTAGTACCTTAATCGTAATGAAGAGGTCTATTATCATTATCAAAAATCAAATAATCTTGTAATTACATGTTGATATGACTTTAGATGAGTAGTTTATTGACTTGGGAGTTAAAGTATGTGCAACATAACACTCAAGGTTATGTGAGCAAACAACACACAGTGGCATGGTAGGTACTACAAGGCCCACACTACTAACTTATGATGGTAATTGGTTTAATAAGAATCACTACTTACTTTGAATTGAATCACCTTTAACACAAATGCATACCTTGTGTGTGAGAATCAGAATCACTTATGTTAAAAGTTTAAACACCTTAAAAAGGTTTAGATAAGTTCAAATTTAATCATTATCAGAGAGATATGCCTAATGAACAAAAGCCTCTAAAATTTGTTCTCAAGACATACGATTGGAAACATGTGGTGTTCATTATTGTTTACATAATTGGTTGGTGTAGACCAGCCACCTATTTTATAAATTATTGAAAATTGGAAAATGTAATACTCCATTTTATGTTTGATTTTTTTGTTTTAAAGCTTCTTATAACATAAGAAAGCATATATATATTAATTATTCCTAACATGATGGCAAAGCGAACGTGGCATGGTTTTACCTTAACATGGAATTTTCATACACTAGTGTTAACTAATGACATCCACGTAGAAATGCGTAAATTGAGAAAGGCGAGCTAGCTTGAAAGACTGCACGTCGTCAATGTCATGATTTGTTTTGCAACTAATGGATAGCTTGGGCTTCTAGAATAGCAAAGAATCCCAGAAAACATGTGGGCAGACAAAGTTTCAAATATGTTGCACACAATACACGTAAAACAAGGATCTTTCATCCAGTTGAGTTGTGTTTAAGATTCATAAATCCTTTTAAAATATAAAATCGATTCACCCATAATAATCATACAATTCTCTTAACCTAATTTTATAATTTTCAAAAATTAAGATGTTTCTTTATAATTATGTCTCCACTAATTTTTTCAATTTTTTATTCCAATTTAAAATAAAAATTATATTTTTCAAATATTTGAAGCACATTATAAAGATAACGCAATGGAAAGCCTTCCTTAACTATTATATTAAAAAATTTATAAATGTAAGGAATACAAATAAAACCTCAATCTTTTAAGTTTCAAATTTGATAAATTTTAATGTCGTTAACTTTTTCGTTTTGCAAGATGCTTAATTCTCAACATATTTTTTTCTTGTATTCATAAAATGTTTTAAACTAGCATTTGCTTCTTGAGGGGCAAAAATGAACGTCGGTAGAAAAAGAGGAAAGTTAGAAGGAACAAAAACGTAGGCACAGACAGCGAGTACATGTTCACCATAATTTATAATGACCTAAGATGGAAGTCGAACTTCGACAAAAAAGCATTACAACTTGTACATATCGAACTTCGACCAAAAAACATTTACACTTGTACATGTCGAACTTTGACCAAAAACATATTGACTTGTTTCTCCAAAATATTGACACGTTCAGAAACTTTGAACTCCGACTAAAAAAATAATATTTGGATACTTTGTCGACCTTATCATTCAAGTTAAGTACTCGGCACTTAATGACAATTGTCTATGTCAATTTTAACCTACAACAATAATGTAAAGTCTGCATGCAATTAGACAAATAAAATCAGAGTTCGGTTTGATTTAGCATAGAATCTTCAAAAAGGAATCTTTAAAACCAAAGAGAAATAACTCAAGATCTTGCAAATTGAATGTATGAAATATTCTTGGTCACATTTAGTTATATAACGGTACGGTTGGCGCAACCGACCGACATATCCTGAGTGGTCGAGACAGCTTGTCGACTTACATTGCAAATGGTCGGGCCGAGGGCCTAGTCGACAGGCCGATGTAGGCTCCTCGAATAAATGAGGATATGTGAAATAACTTAACAAAAAATGGATAACTGTGCAAACTTGATAGATGTAGCTGGTATGTTTATTTATGACTGGAATTGGTTGCTACTTTTTGTTGTTCACAGAACTGAACAATTGCTTCAGCCGAGATAGATAGATGGTGTTGGAATTCCTCCCAATGGCGCAGCGAGTTTTGGATGTCAATGGTAAGTGTTTCCAGCCTTGATAAATCAGTCATCTTTTCCTCTGTTATCTTGCCCTCCAGATGAATTAAGTCGGGACCAAATAGCTCAATTTTCTTATTGGCAGCTGTAAGCAGGGTTTGGAGATGTGGTTGAAGTTGTTCCACTTTCAAGAGGTTGTTCCGGGCTTGGCTCAACCACTGGTCTTCACTTTTTTCTAATTTCTCCAATTTCCTGTTTTCTATCACAATTTGATCTTCAATGGTTTTGCTGATGTTGTTGTCAGCTACTCGGAGTTGTTGATGAAGCTTATCAATCAAGTCACGTGTCATCCGCATTTCTGTGAATACATTGCCATAGTGTTTGTACCAATTGCGGAGAACATCAATGATAGTAGTTGCTTGGTCATTATACTGGTTGAGTTGATCATATGCTGAATTAAATGCTCCATATTGTGCCGACATCAGGGATGCTGCTACTGTGGAATGTTCATGTCGGTCCCTGATGAGTTCCTCACGCAATGTCGACAAAACTGTTTGGAATAACTGAAGAGCTTTGTCAAGTGTGCTAGTCATGGTTGAGTTGGCTGACAGAGGGACGACTTGTTGCGCTAAGTCCTGACACTTAGCCAAAAATACATTTTGGTCATCCTGTAACCAGTGAATACGGTCTTCGGCTTCTAGTCGTCGATGTCGTTGCTCTCGATTAATTGCATCAGCCAGTAAGTCGAGCTCTGCTTATGTTGCTTCTTGTGGCTTGTATGTCGAGATGGGCGCGAATCACTCGAGATGTATATATAATCAACCATGATGAGAAATATGATCCAGATGTTGTTGCTGCTGCTGAAGATTTCTATCTTAGTGCCATTTGTCTTTATGTTGCTTTTTCTTGGACTTCCCTTGAGATTTTGGAGGCTCTACTTGTTGTTATGAGTCTTTGTGTGTCTCGGCTGCTTCGGTTGAGTGTTGTGCTTCTACTTCTGCTTCGGCAATGTTTTGTTTTGCTTGTATTGAGCTACTTGGTATGGCTACTATATTTGTCGAGAGTGCTTATGCGATGACTGCTTGATTGTCTTGTTCTGATGCCGCGATGGCTGCTTCAGTGATTTGTGCTGCTGGTTCAGCTGCTGCTTCCAAGATTTCTTGAGCTGGTGCTTCTTGTTCTTGAATTACTTCAAATGGAGTAGTGGTTCCGTCGACAGGGGTAGGGAACGACACATTAATAGTTGGTGTGTCTTCGAATCAGGGAGGAAGGATGGAAAGGGAGTTGCCAGACGTTTCCTGACTGACGACCAGAGACAAGACTTTTGGTATGAATGGTTCGACTGAATCCAAAATTTCAAGGTCTGGGGGTTGTTTTGGTGTATTGAGGACAGGTCGGGGAGGTGAATGGGCTTCCACCGACGGGTTGAATGGAAAAGGGATAAACTGTGAAGTTTCTTCGGCAAAAATGGGACTGGTGGGGTCCAGATTATGCTGAAGATGAGTATGACGCATACCAATTACTTGTGGTGCTAAAGTATTCGGAGGGTTCAATAGTTTAGTTGGCTCAGCACTAAGAGGAGCAGAATCAGTCGATGGGTTGTTGTCGATGAAGACAGGTTTCTTGGTCACTAAATCTCGCCAGTCTGGGAACATAGTGGGAAGATTGGTTATGAATTGCATCACGTCTTGTTCAGTTTGAAACGTATGACGAAGAGGGAGAGGAAGGGATTGTACAAGATTTGAAAATTGAGGTAATGCTAAAGGTGCAAGTGGATTACTTACAGGTGTAGAGAAAACAGTGTCTTTCGTCACAATAGTCGGAGACATTAGGGGTGAACTTACAGTCAAGTCGATAGAATCCTCGATCATAAGTTGGAATTTCTTTCTGGGTTGTGGTCGGCTATGAGCTTGCTCAGCTTCCAAAAATCTCTTAAACTACTTATCGACTGGTACTTTATTTTTAGCTGCATCCTCGAGTATTTTTGTTGCACTGTCGAATAGTTCTATCTGGTCTTTCTCAGTGTTAAGATTCAATATGATAAGATAGATAACATCAGTATTACATTCCATTTTCACAACAATAGCATATACAGAATCACTAAAAGAACAATAAGCACAGCATAAACACAAGAGACACAAATTTATCTTGGGAAACCCTCATGGTGTAGAAAACCCAGCAAAGCTTTCTCAATATAGATGACCAGCAAATACAAATATGTAATCCCCAAACATGAGCTCCTTCTCCTCCATAGAAGTTCTCTCTCTCACCTATGTGCCAATCACAAGTGAGTGAATGAGTGTGTGAGTATTTTAAATGAGGAACACACCTCCTCTATTTATACATTACTCCGACTTAACTTACTAACTAGGTCGACCCCAAATTTAACACTGGGGACTTAATCACCTCATTACAACTGACTCAGGGCTGACCCCACAAGGGAGGTCTAATAACCCTAGTTACCACATTCTCTTGGAGGAATAAAAATCTCCGGATGTACAATAGGGTCTCCACGGAGGAATGAAACATCTTTGGAATAATAAAGTACAAATATAATATTCTTAGAAGTTACAATATCTCAACACTCCCCCTTAACGAGAAGGATATTATAATAACATCTACAGTAGAAAGGAGTCATCAACTACATGATACATCTATAAATCATTGGAAGCTTTCTTCATACATCATCAGTAACTCAAACAGTTACTGGAACATCTTCAAGATCTTCAATACTAGAACATGAACATCTTCAGTACTGAGTCTTCATCTTCTGCAGCACTCGAATAGATACAGTAACATCATTACCTAGATCTCTTGATCAACATCATCAACATCTGGATCCTCTTGATCAACAATATCAACATCTGGATCTCCCGATCAACAACATCAACATCTGGATCCTCTCGATCAACAACATCAACATCTGGATCCTCTCGATCAATAACATCATCATCTGGATCCTCTCGATCAAAAACATCAACATCTGGATCCTCTCGATCAATAACATCAACATCTGGATCACCCGATCAACATCATCATCTGGATCTCTTAATCAACAACATCATCATCTGGATCTCCCGATCAACAACATCATCATCTGGATCCTTTCGATCAACAGTATCATCATCTGGATCCTCTCGATCAACAATATCATCGTCTGGATCCTCTCGATCAACAGTATCATCATCTCGATCAACACTCTAATCTGGATCATCTCAATCAACAGTATCATCATCGTAGCATAATCTACAATACACATGATCCAATTATGGGATGATCAATCCCTCTCACTTTAAGACACCTCTCATGTCTATGGACAATGCAATCCAGATCTACTTACAGGATGATCAATCCTTATCCATTTAAGACACCTCTCATGTGATGATGACAAATATGATCATCATCAAAATCATCATACTCATCATCATCATCTTCACTAGTCATCATCATCACCATCGTCGTCATATGATCATGGCCACGATCATCACTGTCTTTAGTCATCTTCATCTTCGTCATCTTCATCTTCCTCCTAATCATCATCATCATTGACATATTCGTCATCATCTTCGTATCATCATCATCATCATTGACATCTTCGTATCACCATCATCATCATCATTGACATCTTTGTATCACCATCATCGACCAAGATGATGATGATGATGATGAATATGAGTGCGATGATGATGATGACTAATTTGGAGATGATGATGATGATCATGGTGAAGATGATGAGGAATATGTAGCACATCATCATCATCTTCCTCATCATCAACACCATGATCTTCATCATCAACTTCCTCGTCATCATCATCATCATCATCATTGTGAGGACGCGGATGATGATGAGGATGATGAAAATGATGATGATATGATGATGATGACGATGATGATGACGATGGATGATGATGAATACAAGTACGATGATGAAGATGATGATGTTGATGATGAATATGATGATGATGATCATCAGCAAAAACATCATATACATCGTCATACTCATCTTCATTAGTAATCATTACCACCATCTTCATCATCATCATCAATGTGGGGACGAGGATGATGATGATGATGATGATGGAAATGATGATGATGATGATGGAAATGACGATGAAGATGGTGATGATGACTAATGGAGATGATGATGATGTTGATGATGAATATGACGATGAATATGCAACACATCATCCTCATCTTCATCATCATCAACACCATGATCGTCATCATCAACTTCCTCCTCATCATCATCGTCATCATCATCATCATTGTGAGGATGCAGATGATGATGAGGATGATGGTGATGATGATGGTGATGATGGTGATGATGATGACGATGGTGGATGATGATGAGTATGAGTACGATGATGAAGAAGATGATGATGATGATGACGAATATGATCATCATCAAAATCATCATACTCATCATCATCATCTTCACTAGTCATCATCATCACCATCGTCATCATATAATCATGGTCATGATCATCACTGTCTTTGTCATCGCTGTCTCTAGTCATCTTCATCTTCCACCTAATCATCATCATCATTGACATCTTCGTTATCATCTTCATATCATCATCATCATCATTGACGTCTTCGTCATCATCTTCATATCATCATCATCATCATTGACATCTTCATATCATCATCATCATCATCATTGACATCTTGGTATCATAATCATCATCATCATTGACATCTTCATATCATCATCATCATCATCATTGACATCTTGGTATCATAATCATCATCATCATTGACATCTTCGTATCATCATCGTCGACGAAGATGATGATGATGATGGTGGTGGATGATGATGAATATGAGTAAGATGATGATGATGATGATGACCAATTTTGAGATGATGATGATGATAAAGATGATGAGGAATATGCAGCACATCATCATCATCTTAATCATCATCAAAAACATGATCATCATCATCTTAATCATCATCAACAACATGATCATCATCATCGACAATATGATCATCAGCAAAATCATCATACTCGTCATCATCATCTTCACTAGTCATCATCATCACCATCATTGTCATATGATCATGGTCACGATCATCACTGTCTTCGTCATCATTGTCTTTAGTCATCTTCATCTTCGTCATCGCCATCTTCCTCCTAATCATCATCATCATTGACATATTCATCATCATCTTTGTATCATCATCATCATCATTGACATCTTCGTATCATAATCATCATCATCATTGACATCTTCGTATCACCATCATCGACGAAGATGATGATGATGATGAATATGAGTACGATGATGATGATGACTAATTTGGAGATGATGATGATGATGATGATGATGATGGTGAAGATGATGAGGAATATGCAACACATCATCATCATCTTCCTCATCATCAACACCATGATCGTCATCATCAACTTCCTCATCATAATCATCATCATCATCATTGTGAGGACGCAGATGATGATGAGGATGATGAAGATGATGATGATATGATGATGATGATGATGATGATGGATGATGATGAATACGAGTACGATGATGAATATGATGATGTTGATGACGAATATGATGATGATTATCATCAACAAAAACATCATATTCGTCATCACACTCATCTTCATTAGTCATCATCATCACCATCTTCATCATCATCATCATTGTGGGGACAAGGATGATGATGATGATGATGATGGCAATGACGATGAAGATGGTGATGATGACTAATGGATATGATGATGATGTTGATGATGAAGATGAAGACGAATATGCAGCACATCATCCTCATCTTCATCATCATCAACACCATGATCGTCATCATCAACTTCCTCCTCATCATCATCATTGTGAGGATGCGGATGAAGATGAGGATGATGGTGATGATGATGATGATGATGATGGCGATGATGGTGATGATGACGACGATGGTGGATGATGATGAGTATGAGTACGATGATGAAGAAGATGATGATTATGATGACGAATATGATCATCATCAAAATCATCATATTCATCATCATCATCTTCACTAGTCATCATCATCACCATCGTCATCATATGATCATGGTCACGATCATCACTGTCTTTATTCATCTTCATCTTCGTCATCGCCATCTTCCCCCTAATCATCATCATCATTGACATCTTCGTCATCATCTTCGTATCATCATCATCATCATTGACATTTTCATATCATCACCATCATTGACATTTTCATATCATCACCATCATCATCATTGACATCTTTGTATCATAATCATAATCATCATCATCATTGACATCTTCATATCATCATCGTCGACGAAGATGATGATGATGATGGTGGTGGATGATGATGAATATGAGTACGATGATGATGGTGACTAATTTTGAAATGATGATGATGATGATGGTGGTGGATGATGATGAATATGAGTACGATGATGATGGTGACTAATTTTGAAATGATGATGATGATGATGATGACTAATTTCGAGATGATGATGATGATGATGAGGAATATGTAGCACATCATCATCATCTTCATAATCATCAACAACATGATCATCATCATCAACAATATGATCATCATCAAAATCATCATATTCGTCATCATCATCTTCACTAGTCATCATCATCACCATCGTCGTCATATGATCATGGTCACGATCATCACTATCTTTAGACATATTCATCTTCGTCATCGCCATCTTCCTCCTAATCATCATCATCATTGACATATTCGTCATCATCTTCATATCATCACCATCATCATTGACATCTTCGTATCACCATCATCGATGATGATGAATATGAGTACGATGATGATGATGACTAATTTGGAGATGATGATGATGATGATGATGATGATGATGATGACGATGACGATGATGATGATGGTGAAGATGATGAGGAATATGCAACACATCATCATCATATTCCTCATCATTAACACCATGATCGTCAGCATCAACTTCCTTATCATCATCATCATCATCATCATCATCATTGTGAGGACATGGATGATGATGAGGATGATGAAGATGATGATGATGTTATGATGATGATGGTTGATGATGAATACGAGTACGATGATGAAGATGATGATGTTGATGATGAATATGATGATGATCATCATCAGCAAAAACATCATATTTGTCATCATACTCATCTTCATTAGTCATCATCATCACCATCTTCACCATCATCATCATCATTGTGGGGACGAGGATGATGATGATGATGATGATGATGGCAATGACGATGAAGATGGTGATGATGACTAATGGAGATGATGATGATGTTGATGATGAAGATGATGACAAATATGCAGCACATCATCCTCATCATCATGATCATCTTCATCATCATCAACACCATGATCATCATAAACTTCCTCATCATCATCATCATCATCATTGTGAGGACGCAGATGATGATGAGGATGATGTTGATGATGAGGGTGATGATGACGACGATGGCGGATGATGATGAGTATGAGTAAGATGATGAATAAGATGATGATGATGATGACGAATATGATCATCATCAAAATCATCATATTCATCATCATCATCTTCACTAGTCATCATCATCACCATCGTCATCATATGATCATGGTCACGATCATCACTGTCTTTAGTCATCTTCATCTTCGTCATTTCCATCTTCCCCCTAATCATCATCATCATCATCTTCGTATCATCATCATCATCATTGACATCTGCATATCATCATCATCATCATTGACATCTTCGTATCATAATTATCATCATCATTGACATCTTCGTATCATCATCGTCGGCGAAGATGATGATGATGATGATGGTGGATGATGATGAATATGAGTACGATGATGATGATGATGAAGATGATGAGGAATATGCAGCACATCATCATCATCTTCATCATCATCAACAACATGATCATCATCAACAACATGATGATCATCATCAACAATATGATCATCATCAAAATCATCATACTCATCATCATCATCTTCACTAATCATCATCATCACCATCGTCATCATATGATCATGGTCACGATCATCACTGTCTTTAGTCATCTTCATCTTCGTCATCATACTCATCATCAACATCTTCCTCCTAATCATCATCATCATTGACATCTTCGTCATCATCTTCGTATCATCATCATCATCATTGACATCTTCGTATCATAATCATCATCATCATTGATATCTTCATATCATCATCATCGATGAAGATGATGATGATGATGATGAATATGAGTACGATGATGATGATGGTGAAGATGATGAGGAATATGCAACACATCATCATCATCTTCCTCATCATCAACACCATGATCGTCATCATCAACTTCCTCGTCATCATCATCATCATCATCGTGAGGACGCAGATGATGATGAGGATGATGAAGATGATGATGATACGATGATGATGATGATGATGATGATGATGACGATGGATGATGATGAATACGAGTACGATGATGAAGATGATGATGCTGATGATGAATATGATGATGATCATCATTAGTAAAAACATCATATTCATCATCATACTCATCTTCATTAGTCATCATCTTCACCATCTTCATCATCATCATCATTGTGGGGACGGGGATGATGATGATGATGACAATGATGATGAAGATGGTGATGATGAATAATGGAGATGATGATGATGTTGATGATGAAGATGATGACGAATATGCAGCACATCATCCTCACCATCATGATCATCTTCATCATCATTAACACCATGATCATGATCATCAACTTCATCATCACCATCATCATCATCATTGTGAGGACAAGGATGATGATGATGATGATGATGACGATGATGATGGTAATGGTGATGATGATGACGATGGTGGATGATGATGAATATGAGTATGATGATGGAGATGATTATGATGATGACAAATATGATCATCATCAAAATCATCATATTCGTCATCATCATCTTCATTAGTCATCATCATCATCACCATCATCATCATCATCATCATCATCGTCGTCATATGATCGTGGTCACGATCATCAATGTCTTCGTCATCATACTCGTCATCGCCATCTTCCTCATAATCATCATCATCATCGACATCTTCGTCATCATCTTCGTATCATCATCATCATCATTGACATCTTCATATCATCATCATCATCATTGAAATCTTCGTATCATCGTCATCGACGAAGATGATGATGAATATGAGTACGATGATGATGATGACTAATTTGGAGATGATGATGATGATGAAGGTGATGAGGAATATGTAGCACATCATCATCATCATCATCAAATTCCTCATCATGATCATCATCATCGTCATTGTGAGGACGCGGATGATGATGAGGATGATGAAGATGATGATGATATGATGATGATGGTGATGATGATGATGGTGGTGGTGGATGATGATGAATACGAGTACGACGAATATGATGATGATCATCATCATGACCATCAAAATCATCATATTCGTCATCATCATCACCATCTTCGTCATCCTCACCATCATCATCATCATCATTTGATGATGGTCACAATCATCATTGTCTTTGTCATCATAATCGTCATCTTCATCATCCTCATCATACTCATCATCGCCACCTTCGTCATCATCTTTGTCATTGACATCTTCGTCATCATCTTCCTATCGTGGTGATGATGATGACAAAGATGTTGTTGATGAGGAAGAGGGTGATGACAAAGATGATGACGATGATGATGATGGCGGTGGTGGATGATGATGAATATGAGTACGATGATGAAGATGATGATGATGTTGATGGTCATCGTACTCATCATCAGCATCATCGTGACCATCAACATCATCATCATCGTCATCATCTTCATCATCATCAACATCAATGGCTATGATGAGGATGATAATGATGATGTTGATCTGACGTTGATGATCAAGATGATGACCTAGATGTTGATGATGATGAGGAAGAAGAGGGTGGTGACGATGATGATCATGATGATGATGGTGTTGATGATGACGACGATGATGATGGTGATGAGGATGAAGAAGATGATGATGATGGAGATGAAGATGTTGATGATGACGACGATGGTGATGAAGATGATGATGATGTTGATGAAGAAGATGGTGATGATGAAGAAGATGACGATGATGGAGATGTTGATGAGGAAGGGGGAGATGACAATGATAATGAAGATGTCGATGACGATGATGATGATGATGATGATGATGATGATGATCATCATCATCATCATCTTCATCGCCATCATGATCATCATCCTCATCTCATCATCATCATCATCTTCATCACCATCATGATCATCATCCTCATCTCATCATCATCATCGTCATCTTCATCACCATCATGATCATCATCCTCATCACCATCATCACCACCATCATCTTCATCATCATCTTTATCACCATTGTCACCATCATCTCATCATCATCATCATCATCTTCATCACCATTGTCACCATCATCTCATCATCATCATCATCATCATCATCATCATCATTGTCATCTCCCCCTTCCTCATCAACATCTTAATCATCATTGTCATCTCCCCCTTCCTCATCAACATCTCCATCATCGTCATCTTCTTCATCATCACATCTTCATCAACTTTATGTATCCCGTGACAAAGGAAATTACATGAACGCGTACGCGCACCTACGCGTGTGCGCTGTTAACCACGCGTGCACGCCTCTTTGCGTGCACGCGTGTATGAATTCAAATTGTTTTTAGCGCCCTTGCAGGATTGGAATTAGCTTCGGACTACACCTTTAGGCTCGATCTGATTTATCTATGATTTATGGCAGAACACATCAAACGATGCAACTTCCTGTTTTTCACATTTAGTTCTGCATAAGCTCCACAAGTGCACTGCAGATGAAATTACACACACTTATCGAGCTCTGTGTGCAGATTCCAAATATATAATTTTTTAATAGATCTGTTGTTGTTCTCTATTTTTAATTAATTTTAAATTGCACTCATGTCAAATTCGTAAAAGACACAGGTCGTTTATTTGGCCTATAACTTTTGATTGGCTTACCTATTTCGAAAACGGAAAAGAACCCACATAAAAGCACGAAAATACCTACAACCTAAAAAAAAAAAATGCATTTTTATTATTTTTAGACCATGATATGGTGGATCGAAAATTGACCATGTCGTTTTAGGGATTCACTGACTTTGGTAATTTAAAAAAAATATAAAATTGACTTTTAAAATTTTGGAAAAATATCCCCGCACAAGATTTTTTTGTTGCCTATGCCTTTACATATTTTTTTTCTCGTAAATTGAAAATGTACATAGCAAACAGGTGGGTCAAAAAAAACATGTGCATTATGTTTTAGAAAAAAAATAACATACCAATCTTCGAGTAATGACATTTTGGGGTGGTTATACCACTTTTCCATAAATAAAAATCATATATTCCGGAAGGTCATCTGTTTTTCTACGTTTCATATTTTTACACCTAATCAGAAAAAGTTTTGTAGGTACCTCTAATAATTGATTTTAATGATAATATTTCTGTTTTTCCAGAATGTCATTGCAACTAACGTGTCATAATTGGGTATCATTACCTTGCACCAACCCTTATAACAATCTGATTACTTTTACAGTCGAAAGACAGGTATTCTTTTGATATTAAGATGGACATCTCCATGTATATTCTTTTTTTAATATAAAGGTTTTTTTTTTCGGAGAAATATATAGGATTACACATAAATAATAACATAAATATATATAATTAGTTTTACAATAATTTATAATATTTCACATAGCAGTTCTATAAATTTTATAAATATATTATTTTTCAATTTATAGCCATTATCTTAAAAAATTTCTACCATTTTATGTTCAAAGTTTATCTAATTTTAACATTGATAAATATATCCAAATAGCTTTACGGTAATGTATAACCAAATAGTTTTGCAATAATATATCATGTTACACATAGCGTCTATTTTTTCCATAAATTCTAAAAATATATTATTTTTCAACTTATTTCATAGTCATTATCCCAAAATTTTTCTACCATTTATGTTCAAAGTTTGTTTATCTAATTTTTTCTGACGAACAACTGAAAGTAAATGCCAATACAAAATAACCACTAGTACGTTATTTCAGTGAATCATCTGATTATAATAAAGAACCACTGTGCATATAATGGTGCATATTTGTAGTGATTATAATAAAGAACCACTGTGCATATAACGGTGCATATTTTTAGTAAATCACCTGATTATATAATAAAACAAAAAATGTGAACCAACATTGTTGCATGTGAACAAGGGTTTTCAAAGAAAAATGTGATCAAAGATATTAGAAGAACAAAATTGTCAATAAACACACTTGATGCATTAATGAGTATATCATTAACAAGTTGAGACATATTGGAAGTAAATGGAGTCACAATGAGTTTATGAGATTTGGCATACTGCAAAAGAAAGGAGAATTCATGATATTTGCTAAGAATATCAAACTATGTATTTGTTCAGTTTTATGACATAAATTTTGCAAAAAAAATAATTATGTAATATTTATTTTCTTTTTATATGCACAATTGTGTGAAATTAAAGAACCATTTTTACGTTTATTTATACTTTATTATGATGTGTATTCATATTTTTTTAAGCTATACTTTTTATTTAATATTAATTTAGTACATAAATGATATATAAAATGAATAGAAATCAAATTAATGGACCATGATAGATATTAATAATGATCATTTTAATTTTAATGTAAAAATGTTAAGAAAACAAATATTGTTTTGAAAAAAAAAATTAATTATTGAAGAGTAAGTTTTTTGGCAAGACTTTATTATTGAAAGGTAAAAATATTTTTATATAATATTAATTTAGTATATAAATGATATATAAAATAAATAAAAATCAAATTAATGAACCAATTAATAATACACGACAAGTGATATATACATGACGGACACAACGAAGAGGAGATAGCTAACTCCAACTTGGATCCTCTAACGTCTAATCAAGGCTGGAAATTGATGGGAAAAATACCCATCATAAAACATTTTGCTCGCCAAATACGGCCACGTCATTTTTTAAGACTGAGATTTTTCCCAAATTCCTACTCTGTGTCTAATAGCGTTTCTTTGTAAAATTACTTACCGTGCAAGTGGTGTATCCCAGTACTGGACTACCATGACTGACCCAAATTCTGAGGGTACGAGCTGGATCATTAATGATATATTATTATATGTACCAAGTGGCAATGCTAAAATAATTTAGCTAATTTTTATTTTTAAAATAATTTTTTTTCTAACAATTACCCCTCAAACTAAGGGTATTTAGTCATTTCATGATACTCCACCAATTAAAAAATAGAAATTGCTAATTTAAAAATTTCAAAAAAAAATTATATATTTTTAAAATATTAAAATTAATAAACGAAATTGTAAAAACTTTAGAAAACATTGATAAAATTAATTAAAAGATTTATAGTATCAAAACATTTTGACTTTGGATTGAAAGCTATAATCCCTGCCTTAGCAGAGACTAATAAAAACAAAATATTGATTATTCATACAGTTTTGGACATGAGCAAATTTTGTTTTTTATGTCCTGCGTAGCAGGATATAAATGGATCGCCCGGACCCTATTATCACCTACCTAGTCTACCTAGTCTAGCTGTTTCTCGAGTGCAATTCTTTTTTTTGCTATATGGTTTTACATAGTTGCAATGTTTTTTTTATTAAACTAAATTTTATAAAAATTATTTATTTCAAAGCTCATTGGCTCTGAAATGGTGACGTAAGTCTTGGAATCAGCATCCCAAGAGCCGACAGTGTGATGCCGTCAGTGTCTGCTCGTTTGTTTAATGCATGACAGGATGTTGAAGCCACGTTGTAGAGTGCGTTGAAGCCACGTTGAGTGGTGACGTAAGTCTTGAAATGGGGGCGGTGCGGGTCTGGGAATTTGTTTAATGCATGGCAGGTTGACATGGCAGGGAGCAGCAGGTTGAAGCCACGTTGAAGCCGAAATTCGAGGCATAAAGTCTTGAGCGGGTATGAAAAACACCTGCTAGCTCATAGCGTATTGTAGTTTGTGAGTATTGAAACGAATTGATAAAGTTTGGTTGGGCGGAGGAGAAGTTCAAGGTCGGGGATCACGTATTCGTCTGCGTTTGTTGCCTTGGTTGAGGTAGATTCAGGGCTTGTTAGCTGTTCGTGCACGGAGAGAGGAGCAGCAGCAGCAGAAGGAGAAGTCCAACGTCGCGGATCGTCTATTCGTCTCCGTTTGTTGCCTTAGTTGAGGTAGATTCAGGGTTTATTTATCGACGAACCTGTGCATATATGCTCATTGTCTGTGTGTATACGTCTATGCTTTGTTTAGATGTTTTTAGTTTCGTATTCTGTCTGAAAAGGCTTTGTTCCTGTGCATACATAGTTTTTTTTCGTATGCCTATTTATGTAATAAGTTTGTTGTGGATAAATTCTGTGCTGAGGTCTCGGGGCCGAAGAAAAGGCTTACGTCTATGCTCATTCTTTACGAACCTGTGTATATATGCTCATTCTCTGTGTGTATATGTCTATGGTTTGTTTACATGTTTTTAGTTTCGTATTCTGTCTGAAAAGGCTTTGTCCCTGTGCACACATAGGTTTTCTTCGTATGGCTATTTATGTGATAACTTTGTTGTGGATAAATTGTTTGCTAAGGTCTCGGAGCCGAAGAAAAGGCTTATGTCTATGCTCATTCTCTACGAACGCGTGTATATATGCTCATTTTCTGTGTGTATGCGTCTATGCTTTGTTTACAGGTTTTTAGTTTCGTATTCTGTCTGAAAATGCTTTGTTCCTGTGCATACATAGTTTGTTTTTTCGAATGGCTATTTATGTAATAACTTTGTTGTGGATAAATTCTTTGCCAAGGTCTCAGGGCCGAAGAGAATAGCAGAAATGGAGTTGCAAAGCTTTGATTTTAGTGCGTGGTTTACTTAAGAGTGAGAAGGTTGTCAGCATAAAGGAATGCTGTCGGTTTTGTAGCTTCCATGGACCGTTTTTAGGAGAAATTTACGAAGAACAATTCCTCGGTTTTGATTTTGAGTGCTTTCGTTCGGATTTGGGTTTGGGGTTTTGATTTCAGCTTGCTGTGGCGTGTTTTCGTGTGGGTCAGGGGTTGACTCGTGTGTCGGCAATTTCTTTGGAGGGTTATGTAGTTCGAGTGTATGCCGTCAGTGTCTGCTCGTTTGTTTAATGGATGACAGGATGTTGAAGCCACGTTGTAGAGGGCGTTGAAGCCACGTTGAGTGGTGACGTAAGTCTTGAAATGGGGGCGGTGCGGGTCTGGTCATTTGTTTAATGCATGGCAGGTTGACATGACAGAGAGCAGCAGGTTGAAGCCACGTTGAAGCCAACATTCGAGGCATAAAGTCTTGAAAGACACCTGCTAGCTCATACCGTATTTTAGTTTGTGAGTATTGAAACGAATTGATAAGGTTTGGCTTGTGTCAGGCTAACGGTACTCCCATGGTTTCATCTTGGTTGGGCGAAGGAGAAGTCCATGGTCGGGGATCGCATTTTCGTTTGCGTTTGTTGGCTTGGTTTAGGTAGATTTAGGGTTTGTTAGCTGTTCGTGCTCGGAGAGAGCAGCAGCAGCAGAAGGAGAAGTCCAACGTCGTGGACCGTCTATTCGTCTGTGTTTGTTGCCTGAGTTCAGGTAGATCCAGGG
Organism: Larix kaempferi; assembly: GCA_027924585.1. Taxonomy (NCBI): domain Eukaryota; kingdom Viridiplantae; phylum Streptophyta; class Pinopsida; order Pinales; family Pinaceae; genus Larix; species Larix kaempferi. The sequence continues at coordinate 1,267,527 of BSBM01000486.1, read as the reverse complement.
TTTATTTATCTACGAACCTTTGCATATATGCTCATTGTCTGTGTGTATACGTCTATGCTTTGTTTACATTCTTTTAGTTTTGTATTGTGTCTGAAAAGGCTTTGTCCCTGTGCATACATAGTTTTTTTTCCGTATGGGATTATGTTATAGACTTTAACTGCAACTTAATTGAAGTATGGGATTCTTAGGATGAGATAAAGTATGTTGCATTGAATATTTAATTTAGTTTAATGTAATGTTTAAATTTCATAACAATGTGTCTTTTTTTAAATTAAGATATTTTTAAGATAATAATATTTAGTTAATAAAATTATTATGTCCTGCGTACTGGAGTGCAATTTTTTCTTTTGCTATATGGTTTTACATAGTTGCAATGTTTTTGTTATTAGACTAAATTTTATAAAAATTATTTATTTCAAAGCTCATTGGCTCTGAAATGGTGACGTAAGTCTTGGAATCGACATCCCAAGAGCCGGCAGTGCGATGCCGTCAGCGTCTGCTCGTTTGTTTAATGCATGACAGGATGTTGAAGCCACGTTGTACCCTATTATCACCTACCTAGTCTACCTAGTCTAGCTCGTACTCGAGTTCAATTTTTTTTTAGCTATATGGTTTTACATAGTTGCAATGTTTTTTTTATTAAACTAAATTTTATAGAAAATATTTATTTCAAAGCTCATTCGCTGTGAAATGGTGATGTAGGTGTTGGAATCGGCACACCAAGAGCCGGCGGTTCGATGCTGTCAGCGTCTGCTCATTTGTTTAATGCATGATAGGATGTTGAAGCCACGTTGTAGAGTGCGTTGAAGCCACGTTGAGTGGCGACGTGAGTCTTGAAATGGGGGCGTTGCGCGTCTGGTCATTTGTTTAATGCATGGCAGGTTGACATGATAGGGAGCAGTAGGTTGAAGCCACGTTGAAGGCAACATTCAAGCCATAAAGTCTTGAGCGGTTATGAAAGACACCTGCTAGCTCATAGCGTATTTTAGTTTGTGAGTGTTGAAACGAATTGATAAGGTTTGGCTTGTGCTAGGGTGACGGTGCTCCCATGGTTTCATCTTGGTTGGGCAAAGGAGAAGTCCAAGGTCGCGGATCGCGTATTGGTCTGCATTTGTTGCCTTGGTTCAGGTAGATTCAGGGTTTGTTACCTGTTGCTGCATGGAGAGACGAGCAGCAGTAGCAGAAGGAGAAGTCCAACGTCGCGGATCGCCTATTCGTCTGCGTTTGTTGCCTTAGTTCAGGTAGATTCAGGTTTATTTATCTATGAACCTGTGCATATATTCTCATTGTCTGTGTGTATACGTCTATGCTTTGTTTATATGTTTTTACTTTCGTATTCTATCTGAAAAGGCTCTGTCCCTGTGCATACGTAGTTCTTTTTCGTATGGCTATTTCTGTAGTAACTTTGTTGTGGATAAATTCTGTGCTAAGGTCTCGGGGCCGAAGAAAAGGCTTACGTCTATGCTCATTGTTTACAAACCTGTGTATATATGCTCATTCTCCGTGTGTATATGTCTATGCTTTGTTTGCATGTGTTTAGTTTCGTGTTCTGTCTGAAAAGGCTTTGTCCCTGTGCATACATAGGTTTTCTTCGTATGGCTATTTATGTAATAACTTTGTTGTGGATAAAAAATAAAAAATAGCCTAAAACCCTAGCGGCATAGCTGTTGGCAAGGAAGAAGAGGCATCTTCGTTGCGTCAGGAAGCCATTGATATGCACCAAAATGCTTCTTTCACAAGTCTAGGATTTTTTCTTGATTCATGCATAAGATTACTATTAGTAGCATTTTTTACTTTTGTGTGCTTGCTGATTCTATGCATTATGCATTTTGTGTATGTTATTATCATTATCTTGTGGCCGGAATAGAACAATGTTTGTGTGTTAATTTCATAGCAGTATCTGATTTAGTTTTTTTTTTTTTACAAGCCCTGTCTAAGTGGAAGGAAAAACAACCCATCGTGCTGCTCTATGTTTGTCTATATGCTAGTGTTTTTTGTGCTTGCTGTTCTTCCTTGCTATGTTGTTGCTACACGTTTGCATGTCAGTGTAGCTGCCAAATCCAGGGGCATGTCAATTATTGTTGTGCATTCACCTTTGTAGCTGCTATCGTGTTGGTGCATGGAATCGGTCACTGCAAGTCTGCTTGCTTGGATTATTTTGTCAAACGGTGATCGCCATTTATTAAAATTTATGGCATGGGCCTTAACCCTGTAAACGTCGAATCAACGGTTTGAAATTGTTAATGGACGTAGCTGTTGACCTGCCACCATTTTTTTTTACTGTCAAATAGGTTTAAGAACTGGAAAAACATTCTTTAGCCTGTCAAATTCCAGACGTGGTTGCGAGCAATGCTAGAGAATTTCTCAGGTTGTCTCTAACAATGATGTTTTAATTAGTGTAACATTGCCAAGTTACAATCATACTCATGCTATTATTGTTATTATTATATCCTGCGTGGCAGGAAATATATGGATCGCTCGTACCTTATTAAATAATCTACTTAATTTAGCTCGCACTCGAGTTTAATTTTTTTTATCTATATGGTTTTACATAGTTATAATCTGTTTTTTATTAAACTAGGCATCCCAAGAGTCATTGGTGCGATGCTGTCAGGGTCTGCTCATTTGTTTAATGCATCATAAAGCTTGTAGCAATTGACATGACAGTGAACAGGGCGTTGAAGCCACTTTGAATAGACACGTTGAAGCCAACATTCAAGTCATAAAATCTTGAGCGGCTACGAAAGACAGCTGCTGCACCACGTGGTCAGTCAGTTTTATGGTTTCATAGCGTATTTTATTTTGTGAATTTTCAAACAAATTCATAAGGTTTGGCTTGTGGCAGGGTATTGGTGCTCGCATGGTTTGATCTCAGTTGGGCGAAGAACACAAAACAAAACACACAGACACAGAGAAAGGAGCAGCAACAGCAGTAGCAGAAGGAGAAGTCCAAGGTCACGGATCGCCTATTCCTCTGCCTTTCTTGCCTTAGTTCATGTAGATTCAAGGTTTATTTGTCTACGAACTTGTGTATATATGCTCATTGTCTGTATGTATACGTCTATGTTTTGTTTACATGTTTTTAGTTATTTATTTATTTGTAAATGATTCTCATGTCTTTGACTTGTTATTAATGATTTGTCACCTTGTGCTCGTGTAGTCTGCTATATAAACGAAAAATACAATGTATTTCAACCATCACTTACATTCCCATATTATGGGACATTTAAACGAAAAATACAATGTATTTCAACCATCACTTACATTCCCATATTATGGGACATTTGTTAGTGCATTCATTTGTTCCTACTTATCCCAAATCAAGGATCAAGTCAAAAACTCCTACAAGCATACCTGCTTTATACATTATATAACCTATTATATGCACTTGAGATAAGATTATAACGCAAATATCACAATAGTAGTGCTACTATCAATTTTCCGATTTATTTGACATCTTATGAGCAAGTTGTCGGACGTCCAATTTTGGTTTTAAGGGCCATGTTGCTGCATATTTTTATTCAGGATCGTGATCCCAAGGAGTATTGTTGATTTGACACATCATCTTCCTTGAGCTCCCTCTCTTGCTACACATGTGGAGACATGGTTATATTAACTCCACGATGGGAGCATAACTTATGGTTAAGCGAGATCATGCTTAAGATATCCAGGTTCGAATCCATAACTCATGTAATCATTGAGTGCCTGCAAAAAAATTTAATATACTTTAGCTTAATGCTAAGCAAGCCACCCAATGTGCCATCATAAACAAGCTCAAAGGCACAGTGTATAACTCTCCATTATATTCCAGGCTCCACAAGTACACTCAAACTACATAACCCTCCAAAGAAATTGCTGAGACACGAACTAACCCCTGACCCGCACGAAAACACGCCACAGCAAGCTGAAATCAAAACCCCAAACCCAAATCTGAACGAAAGCACTCAAAATCAAAATCGAGAAATCGTTCTTCGTGAATTTCTCTATAACTATATTGATAGAGATCTATGTGTTTGACTATAAACATAATAGGTAGCTGATGTAAGCCTTTTCTTCGGCCCCGAGACCTTAGCACAGAATTTATCCACAACAAAGTTATTACATAAATAGCCATACGAAAAAAACACTATGTATGCACAGGAACAAAGCCTTTTCAGACAGAATACCAAACTAAAATTCCATAACTTTAAATATGCATATAATCTTAATGAATAGTGAAACCAGAGGCTTATCCTAATATATGGAATTGAGATTAAGTTTATCTTCTTATTTAGAACAGGTAACAAACCCTGAATCTACTTGAACCAAAGCAACAAACACAGATGAATACGCGATTCGCGACCTTGGACTTCTCCTTTGCCCAGCCAAGATGAAACCATGGGAGCACCGTCACCCGAGCACAAGCCAAACCTTATCAATTCGTTTCAATACTCACAAACTAAAATACGCTATGAGCTAGCAAGTGTCTTTCATAACCGCTCAAGACTTTATGGCTCGAATGTTGCCTTCAACGTGGCTTCAACCTCCTGCTCCTTGTCATGTCAACCTACGATGCATTAAACAAATGACCAGACCCGCAATGCCTCCATTTTGGCTGGACCCGCACCGCCCCCATTTCAAGACTTACGTCACCACTCAACGTGGCTTCAATGCCCTCTACAACGTGGCTTCAACATCCTGTCATGCATTAAAAAAACGAGCAGATGCTGAGGGCATCGCATCGCCGGCTCTTGGGATGCCGATTCCAAGACTTACGTCACCATTTCAGAGCCAATGAGCTTTGAAATAAATAATTTTTATAAAATTTAGTTTAATAAAAAAAACATTGCAACTATGCAAAACCATATAGCAAAAAAAAGAATTGCACTCGAGTACCAGCTAGACTAGCTAGACTAGGTAGGTGATAATAAAAAAAAAAACATTGCAACTTTGAAATTTTGCTTCTGTAGATCATATTGCTAAATTGAAAGGTAACATAGGTGGCTTTTATTTTCTATAGTACAAGGCACTATATTTGCACCCACAGTTCAGATCTGATTTTTGGTTTAATGTTGACGTGTAGATCTTCAATGGCACCTCTCTTGTTGTTATTTGATCAATACAGAGAAATGAGGGATATTTTTATTTGGCATCCCACCATCCTTCCTTATACTATGATGATGAACTTTTAGGCTATATTGGACGACTGTACATTTGAGAGAGATATGACTGGTTGTACCTTGCCCAACTTGATTGAGATATGATTGGTCTTGTGGTACCTTATCTTTCATTTGTGTTTAATGGAGTCATTTACCGTCCTTGAGTAACTTTTTTAAAACCACCTTATTGAACTTTTGCTCTTATACAATACTACAGTTGTTTGGCCACATTTGGCCACATTTGGCCACTGGAAACACTCCTCGTGGGTGTCAAGAGAAATGGTTGTGGGATGTCGTATCAATGTGATTGTAACGAACTCTTTGAAGGTGAAGTCCATAGTTTTAAGTCTTTTTGCTCATTTTCATGCCTTTTTGTAAGACAATAAGGAGGGTAGTGGCATCAACATTGAAAATGGTTTACATCCAAACCTATCAAGTATACTTTTAGGTCAGCAGTATTCTTGACTCCAAATCATAGCTGCAATTCGGAGAAAAGAATACTGCTGACCTAAAAGTACACTTGGTAGGTTTGGATGGAACAAATTATCATTGACATCTATGCTGTCGTACGTAATTCACTAATGATAGAATTGATGAACTTTCACCAATGAACTTAGAGAGGACAAACTAACAAAACAAACTAATTTTATAAAAAATAAATTAAATGAAAGTCTTGAGGAGATTAGAGGTACCTCGACAATTGCTGTGGTGGATTTCACCATTCTTTTAACAATTGTTCTTTTAGAGTCCATTATTGTCCTCCACTGTTCTATTACTTCAGCTCATCTATATTGCAATGTATCCATAGTTTCAGTATACACATAATTCAATATTGTTTTTTGTTGTTCTATTTTAAGGTTTTAAGGTTATGATTCCCAGCTTAAGTATAGTATAAGCATTATTAATAACGTGTGCAATTGATTATGGATAAACACATAGGGTTATGCTGATGGGTTAAGCTCAACACCACATATAAGCTTATCACATTGTTATTATATGGAAGTTGAGAAGGAAGACCATACCTTATAATAGGTAACTAGCATATGTGATGCCACGTAAATCACGTGGATCTACATGTATATAATTCCATGACCTTAGATATGTGTATAGTGTTAATGAATGATAGGACCAAATCCTTATGCTAATATATGAAATTGAACTTACATATGTAAACTCCCACTGATATGAGTGTAAACTTTTCATATTTTTAACGCTGGGGTATGGTTGATTTTCACAGATATATCATTTTAGGGATTTTGTTATACGTAATTCACTAATGATCGAATTGATGAACTTTCACCAATGAACTTAGAGAGGACAAACTAACAAAACGAAGTAATTTTATAAAAAATAAATTAAATGAAAGTCTTGAGGAGATTAGAGGTACCTCGACAACTGCTGTCATGGTTTTCAACATTCTTTTAACAATTGTTCTTTTAGAGTCCATTATTGTTCTCCACTGTTCTATTACTTCAGCTCATCTATATTGCAATGTATCCATAGTTTCAGTATATACATAATTCAATATTGTTTTTTGTTGGTCTATTTTAAGGTTTTAAGGTTATGATTCTCAGCTTAACTATAGTATAAGCATTATTAATAACGTGTGCAAATGATTGTGGATAAACACATAGGGTTATGCTGATGGGTTAGGCTCAACACCACATATAAGCTTATCACATTGTTATTATATGGAAGCTAAGAAGGAAAGACCATACCTCATAATAGATAACTAGCATATGTGATGCCACGTAAATCATGTGCATCTACATGTATATAATTCCATGACCTTAGATATGTGTATAGTATTAATGAATGATAGGACCAAATCCTTATGCTAATATATGAAATTGAGCTTACATTTGTCATCATATCTGCTTAATGAATGATAGGACCAAATCCTTATGTTAATATATGAAATTGAACTTACATTTGTCATCATATCTGCTTAAGATATATGTACAAGGTTATGTAGAATGATTCATCGACATTAAATAGGCAATGTAATGCGTTCGCTTTGATTCCCTTTGTTATATATCACCAGTGAATCTAATATTGCATTGAATCTAATGATTCCCCTCGAGTAGGATAGGAAATCAAGTGTGTAGTGATGTGTGATGAGAAACATTATATCCACATTTCTTCATAAATTGACTCCGAGCTTTTAAGTGCCGAAACCTTTCGCTCTAACCAGAATCATACCTGGATAGTTTCCTACAAAAATCCATCCTGCTGGCTGTAAGATAACAAACTCAAATATAGTTTCAAAAAAAAAAAAACTGAACACATAGACATAGAATTTTCTTGTTTTCTAATTGGCATTTTTTAGCATTGATACCAAATCTTAGATATTTAATAATTTCAACTTAGCAATCAACATGCCGTTTTTTTCTATTCTACTAAGAGGGCAAAATACACTTCATTTGAAAAAAGATTGTTGTGAATATGTTCCTTCCTTTGCTTTGCTTATTTGCAATGACAAGAACAATTTACAATGTTTACAACATCATGGCTTGAAAAAATTCGATTCCCTTCGTTTATTTTCTTTTCCTTAGGATCTGTTTCTCTTCACTTGCCTGCAGGTTTTCCTATACAAACGACCAGAGACATAGAAAAAAGAACAACAAAAAAGGCAAGAAATATATGCTATTGCAAATGTTTTTGTAAGCAATATGCGGAAAGACAAAGGTAAGAGCGACTATGTTTTAAGGGGACATGGTCTTGGGATCAAACATTCTAACTGGCAACAAATTGATGGCGCTTTGGCTACAAGCAATCTGTTTCAACTAAACAATTTTCACTATGAGCTAGGAAACTGCCTGTTTAATGCACTTGCAGTATTATTGCATTTCCGATATACATTGATAGAGATAAGAGAAGCGATTGTGAATCATTTTCGTGTTTGTCTAGATCAAAAAGATCCCTCTGCATTGTTGTCAATGCGCACAGAATTGACAGTTGACTATTTGCTAGAATTGCATAACATAGGAAATGTTAGCGAATATCTCAATCGCATGTCGCAATCTGCTTCGCAGCCAGATGATCAAAGTGTATATGGACTATAGGGTGATATATTTTGCATCGAGTGGTTTTCAAAATGGTTGAACGTTCCAGTCGCTATTTGGTCATTAACAAAAGAAACAAAATACCTTCATTTCAATTCTGGGAAATTTGAATATTGCTACAATATATTGTTCCATGACCACACACCAGCTTCTGGCCACTTCAAACCGTTGTTGTCATATAAAACAATGCAAAGCAATAGACAAGCCGTTCATATGATTCCTCATAGCGTAAATGTAAATCAATGTCTATATAACCAAGTTGAAATGTCATATCAACTTCATGGCAATTGTCATGATTCGTTGTTTGAATCAATCTCCAAATTAACACTCTTCGCTGATGGACAAAGTGTTAGAAAAGCAGTGGCGCAAATATTTTATAATTCTATTGCTTCAAACGATATTAGAGCAATAAAATGCTTGGACATATATCTTGATAAAAACACATTAGCAGATGCATCTCTTGTTTTTGGATGGGAAACCTATATTATGCATTTGGCAGAGCCATATATCATTGGTCATATAGAAGGAGATCGATTTGCTCTTCAATCATTATGTGAGCTACTAGGCATTAACATACATATATGAAGCAATAATTTGCAAGAAAATATTGCGATATTCCATGCAACAAATAGATCGTCGAAAGTTCTATGCCTAATGCAACATGTAATAGATAAAATGCATTCACATTTCCAACCTTTGTTACAAGAACATTGTGGAAATAAAATGCTCTTTCCGCTCGATTGCAAGAGAAATACTTCTATTGCAATTGCAATGGATAATTTTGAAAAGAACAAACAGACAATAGCAAAAGAAAACATTGTAGAGAAGAACATTGACAAGGGACCCTTGAATGAACCAATATACATAGATGCAATTAAAGTAAAGAGGCAAAAACAAAAGATAACAAACATAGAACAAAAAAACTTTTGCATAGTTGAGCAATTTTCAAAAACCAAAACTAGCATCCAAACATGCATTGATGACAATACACAAAAAAACTTGCGCTTGTTGAAACACAATATGCGTAGACAAGGAATGGACCTTCGCCAAAAGCAAAAGGAATGTACAAAGAAAAAGAAAACAATTGCTAGATACTTAAAAGTTATTCAATACACATCTATCCATGCATGTTCTGTGTGTAAACAACCGCATTTTAAAAAAGACATGTGTTGTGTGAATAGCTCAATTAAATTAGCTTTTCAAACTTTAGCAAATACAAAAGATATGACATGCCCAATGCTACTTGTTCAAATTTGTAGACCTTGCAAGAAAGCAATTGCTAATCGGAAATTGCCTACGTTTACATCGCCTACACGAATCCACTGCAATAACATATTGCCATCTGTAACTATACTGACTCCTTTGGAAGAACGATTGGTGTCACCAAGAATAGCCTTTGCACAGATAAGACAACTTGCTTATAAAACAACACAAATTGAGCTAACTGGCTCAATTATCAATGTCCCTCCAGACTTGGATAGAGTTCAAACAGCATTGCCTAGAAGTCTAGATGACAATTTGACAGTTGCAGTTATGCTAAAGCAGAAATTGGAATACAAAAACACATATCTATCTCGAAATATTCAGCCAAAGGTCATTATGACTGCATTGAGTGATTTATGCAAAACCGAACTTTATAAAATTGAAGGCATTGTAATTGATACTAGTTGGAAAAAATATTTAGTGAAACAACCAAACAACAGTCAAATACTCAAGAAACAACGGAACAAACAGATGATGATGAAAATGAAATAAACATAGAACCAATATCACAAACATTGATACATGGACATGGAAAAACACATCTAATAGATGACTTAGACAACAAAATCATAGAAATTGCACCTTCCGAGAACTTCCGACCATTGAGCATTTTCCAAGAAAAATATTCTGAAGATCTAAACTTTCCTACACTTTTCTACGAATTTAGTCGACCAAATCAAATTTTCGATCACTTTACTTATCAACAAGTGTCATAGTGGGAGCTACAACATGAAAGTACAGACTTTGAAACACATGGCACGGACATTTTCTTTAAAGCAATTCAAGTCATAATAAAACAAGTAAAAACATTGCTTAGATATCAATTCGCACGGGACAGTTAAAGGACAAAAAAATATTGGCAAGAGATGTCAAGTCAAAAGACAATCTTGTAAAAATACTCCAATCTCCGATCGGGTATCATACATTGAAAGCAATTAGAATATCACCTGACTACTTTGAAAATATGAAAAAAGACCTATTTGCAATTATTCGACAACTTGGTCCTCCTACGTTCTTTTTAACCTTTACAAGTGCTGAACACCTTTGGGCACCTTAATGCAATGCGTTGAAACAAATTGAGGAAAAAAATTTGTCAAACTTACAGGACAATGCATTGAAAGAAAATATTGATATGTTAATAAGAAGACACCCAGTGATTTGTACTCGCTACTATAGACACAAAATAGCAACACTAAAGTCTCTTATGTTAAAAAACAATACATTGTTTGGAAAAATACAAGATTTTTTTTTTTACGACCGAATTTCAACAAAGAGGAAATGAGCATGAACATGGACTAATTTGGATTCAAAATGCACCTGTTTATGGAAAAAATTCAAACGAGGAAATTATTAGTTTTGTTGATCGCTATATATCCATAGACTCGTTTTTACTTGATCAAAATCTTATTCAAATTCAAACACATCGTCACACAAAAAAATGTAGAAAACATCGACATTCCACATGTAGATTCAATTTCCCATTGCCTCCTATGGATAGTACCATCATTCTACAGCCACTAGAAAATGCTCCAGATGATCTCATTCAAAGAGCAAAAAAAGTATTTGTTCTTATTGAACATAAGGAATGTTCTAAAAACATGTCATTTGCACAATTACTCCTACAGCTAGAACTAACCATAGATGAATACATTTTGCTACTACAGTCTTTGCTTTCTCGTTCTACCTTAATACTAAAAAGAGATCCTGCTGACATTTGGATCAATTCATTTGCAAAAGCAATACCAGAGTTATGGCAAGCAAATACAGATACACAATATATCTTAGATGCTTATGCTACAGCAACATATGTAAGCTCTTACATCACCAAATTTGATAGATCCATGACAAATGCTTTCAAAAAGATCAAAGAACAATGTCTTCTTGAGAATGATGAAAAGATTGAAACGATACGTAAGCTTGGAAATGCGCTTCTGAACATGCAACAAATGTCTACTAGACAAGTAGTACATGTCATATTGTCGTTATCTCTACATTCATCCTCCAAGAAGACTATTTTCATTAACACTGCTCCAGACGACAAAAAAATAGTAGTCTTGAAAAAACCATCACTTTTGGAAAAAAAACCAGATGACTTTGACGACATTATTTGCCCATCAATTTTGGACAAATACATTGCACGTCCTGTTGAGCTTGAAAACATCTCCTTGGCAGAATATGCATCTTTCTATTCCTGTATCCACTCAATTACAAGAAAAAGAAATAGACCATGTATCATACGATCTATTCGCTACAACAAACAAAAAGACCTTGAGAATTTCTTTAGAGAAAAGAGCATCCTCTTTATGCCGCATAGAGACAACTGCAACATACTAAAAAGCAATTTCAAAACATGGTCTGATGCATATGTTGCATTCAAAGAACAAATAGACATTGTTGAACAAAATTTTATGGCACCAACAACGACAAAGTGGGGTGACTTTGATAATGCCGTTGAAACAATTGAATTGCAAGACACAACTATGCCTCCTTTGACAACAGACAAAACAACAACTACTTCTGCATTTGAACAATATGACATTCAACATGATCTAATCCGCAAAACCGTGTCCAATGGATCAAAAGCTAGAAGTGAATGCATCTTGACAGAAAAGCCATTTCTATTGGACATGCATGAATACCATGCAATTCGAAGAAAGCTAAATACTGAACAACAATCAATCGTGAAAGAAGTTATTGCAAGGAAAAAAAACAATCCCCTGACTCCAATTCGCTTGTTCCTGACAAGAGGGGCAGGAACAGGTAAAACTTACACCGCAAAAGCAATCTATGATGGTCTTTTGCATTACTATGACAAGGAAATTGGTAGTGATCCTTTAAAGAAAAAGGGTCTTATAATTGCATTTACTGGAAAAGCAGCATATAATGCAAGTGGCATTACAGTCCACTCTACTTTCAAACAACCACTAGGTTCAAACGTGCTTCCTCTAAATTCAAACACCCTAGATCTTTTGAAAAAAGATTGTGAACAACTTCGAGTACTGTTGATTGATGAAGTCTCTTTAATACGGTCTCGAATGCTATACAACATTGACAAACGACTACGTGAAATCATGCACACACCAACAAAAGCATTTGGAAACCTTGATGTCATATTCTGTGGTGATTTCTGTCAAGCACAACCTGTTCAAGATTGTTGGATTTTTGAACAACCAAGATTCCAACAACAAACATTTCCTTACACATTTTGGTCCGATGCCATAAAATGCCATGAACTTACAACAGTTGTATGTCAAACAAATAAAAAATTCATATCAATTTTGAATAGAATTAGAACATGCTCTCAAACAGTGGATGACATAGATTACTTAAACCAACATTGCTACAAACAACCACCAGTATATGCAACGTTTCCTTATCTTTTCTATAGTAATAAGAATGTTCAACAACATAAGTCAAAAATGTTATCAGCTGTGCAAACAGAAACATCCACACTAGTAGCACATGATAGCAAAATTGATTCAATTGAAAAAAATGACCATAGACAAAAGACATTGCGACTCCCCTCTATGATAGTAGTAAAAAAGGATATGCTTATTGAACTAGTTGGAGGTAACTACTCAATTGAGGATGGCTTGGTCAATGGTGCAGAAGGTGTGTTTAAACACTATACACAAACAAGCCATGATATTGTTTGGATTGAGTTTGCAGATCCAAAAGTTGGAGACAAGCAACGTGCTACTATGCAACATCTTTATACGCCTGCCGTAAAGTCCAGTTGGACACCAATCAAAAGAATTGTGATACAAACAACACTTGAAAATAAAATGAATGTTATGCGAGCACAATTCCCAATTCAATTGGCATGTGCAAGGACAATCCATAGAGCGCAAGGATTGACAATGAACAAATTGGCATTTGACCCAAAAGAAATTAAGAGACATGGCCTTGTTTACACTGCACTGTCACGTGTCAGAGATATTGATTGCCTTTATCTTTTAAACAAGTTAGAACAAAGAAATTTTATAACTTGTCCAAAAATCATGACTGAAATAAATAGATTAAAAACACATGCGAGTTTGCAATTTGAATACAGTCTACATTCAATGCCAAATGCTAGGCAATTACTCATTTCATCATTGAACACACGCAACTTGCTTTTGTACTATGACGATGTTCTGAATGATCATGAACTTATGCAAGCATATATTTTATGTTTGCAAAAAACTCACAGGTAGACACTTGCCAAAGAAACAACAATGATAGAAAAATACAATTTCTTTTCAGCATTTTCAATGCATGGAATCCTTACATTGATTAAAAAACACATTGCCATCATCGATTTTAAAAACTATACTAAAAACTCCACCGAATCAATTTGCGTAGATCTTGAATTAGGCTACAATGTATTGAGAGTAGTGAACATTTACAATAGACCATGTGGTGTGCTTGATGATCTCTTTCATATACTGAGTTGCATTTTGTCAACTTGCACACCAACTACTCAAATCCTAGTAGCTGGTGATCTGAACATTGACATGTAGCAAAAAACAACATCGAAAAGGAAATTGCAAATGTTTATGCAAATGAAAGGCTTGACACTAAAAACAACAAAAGCAACAACAAACACCGGTTCGATGCTTGATCACTTCTGGACAAATTTGAAACACAGAGATATTGTTTTCAATTTTTCAGATGCTTATTGGACTGTTTGAACCTCATTTCATTATTCATACATCTTCCTTCGAAGGCTATACCGTCTCTAGCGTGGTCGGGAGTGGCTACGGTCTTAAGACTTTAATGAACGTCTTCCTTCTGTGTTAGAGAGGTTAACTTGCAACCTAATAAAGTTCCAGGTTGAGGCTTGGTTTACTCCAGACAGCGTATCTTCAAGACGCAGGTTAGCTGGGGTATTCAGTGGTTCTCAGTGTATCTTCAAGACGCAGGTATGCTGGGGTATTCAGTGGTTCTCAGTTATGTTTTTCCATTTATATATACTACTACATTTTACTTATAACTAAAACTCAACATAAAAGAAATGTCAGGTTCACGCAAGGTCTTCTGCACTATGTACAGGCTTATTCATTTTCTTGGTAAGAAAAATGCCGACCCTCGACTACTCCCTGCGTTTTTTAAAAGAACTCAAAAGTGGGAAAACTTAGGTTGAGGTCTACTATGAAGAGTCGTGACTTCTCAAGGTCTTAGCGAGAACCAAACTGGTACAACTAATATGTTCTTAGGATTTTTCCTGGCACCAAATGCTGGGGAAGAATGTTATTGTTAAGTCTTTGAGACATTCTGGCGTTTCAGGCCAATAAGATATGGGCGAATTACAGTTTTTCTTTTTGTATAAATGTATTGGACATTAGGGTTTTTGACCCAAATCATTTTGGTAGTTTGTTACCAACTTCTAGTTAATTAAACAAAATTTAACTTTCCTGTTTGAAAATAGACTATATAAAGACTTCTGTGGTGGTATAGACTTACGACTATTTCTTTAAATGAAAAATCAAGATCCAGAGAAAAACTATTCGTGGTTTTTAAAATAGTTTTCCATTAAATTCATAATTTGCGCCGACGAATGTAATTGGTAGTCGTATTCTGTCTGTAGCATGTTTTTTCCTCTAGAACCGTATTCTGTAAATTAAGCTTCTGTTTTGTATACCTCATTAAAAATCTTGGCTCAGTTCGACGCCGGTATGATTGCATGGGACTTACTTTAATTAAATGGTTACTAAACCTATTTCTTTTATAATTAAATCTTGAATTAGGGGTTTACAGATAATATTTTGATACTCGGTAATGAAGCTTGGATCTATGTTTGAATATGCAATACTTTCTGGGTGGAACTGTTAAATTAAATAGCTCTCTCCAATACCTTAAACTTGACAGTCGATTAGTTGTCTGTCTTGCTTATCTATTTTTCAGCTATACTTTATCACATAGAATACAATATCTATCTGCATTATTATGTCCGCTGAGCGATTAGTTTGTTCGTACAGTCTAAATTTTTTTCAATGCTAAAGTACAATGTCTGTGATTTTATTTATTTTTTATTAATTTTTAAAATTTAATTATTTATTATTTGATTGGCCATGCAAAGATGACGTTTGCATTGATTTATGTGCCCATACCCCCGACAGCTGGCATACGTCACTTCGTCGTACTGAATTGCAGTAGCGTATTCTGCACTATCACTTCCAAACGAGCGGTTCCATTTATAAAACAACAACATATATCACTCCACCGTACTGAACTGCGTTAGTGTATTCTGCATTATCACTTAGAAACCAGCGGTTCGGCGCACAGTTTTGAAGTTCTGGTTTGACGAGGGGAAGGCTGAGATCTAGGAGATATATTAGGTTGCTACCAAGATTTATGCTTTCGGATATAGCTGCATTGATAAGCTGTGTTCAGGTCTTGTCAAAAGCTTTGCTCTTATGGTCGTTTTCGTTGAATACAACTTGACTATGCTTGAGCACTTGCCAAGTCTCAAGGACAACTTAGCGAGAGTGAAAATATGCTTAGGTATTTGTTATATACAATAATTACACTTTTTATTATGGTAATTAATCACTGTAAAACTGTAAAGCATAGTCTATTCAATTTTGCATTATCTAATTTTATTGTCTTGCTATCTATGGACAGATCCATGATAGCATATTTGCACAAAATCAAAAGCAGATACTTTTTTTCCCTCTGCAACTTTCATGCACTTTAAACTACAACAATTTGATTTTTGACCTTTGAATTCATCAATACGGTGCAGCAATTTGTGACCAATTCTTCATATAGTTTCTGATGGTAATTTTATGCATAATTGGTGTAACTAAATCAACGATTTTGCCTTTGGCATCGAATGCTTTAGCAATGTGGTAGTTTGATCCTTGTACTAGCAACATCGAGGTTAAATATTGATAACTCGATTTCCCTTCATCTCAGCCTGCAATTTGATGGCATTTGATCAATTCGCTAATCTACTACGAACTAAAATCCGGTATTCGTGGAAACTATGAAACTGCGATTTGGTTTCTTTTATTCCCAAATCTGGAAATGCTTTAGTCATTTGGCCCAGGCACTGTGATCTTTACAAAAACGCAGGACATTGCCACCTCGTCGCTCTTGTTTAATAGATATGGTCTCTTACTCGTCAATCAAGACTTGAAAGCATGTTTATTTCCAAGATTAATATATAAAAAAATATCTTTTAAAAAGTTTAGATGTAATTATACTTTATAAAATGTTTACATTTGTTTATTAAGTAAATCAACTATTTGTCTTTATTGTAATTAACGAGATCAAATTGAAAAGTAACAATGTGCTATGATGGAATTTAAATGTGCATTGATTGGATACTAAAGTTCATGAAATACAAGATGTAAGAGGACAGAGACGATAAAGAAGCTTATGATCAACTAAGGTTGGTTGGCAATATGATCTTTAGATTTGAGTTTCAGGTCCATCTGGTCGTTGACAAAGAATCACAAAACCATAACTACATCTTTGCAGTACTTTTTCATGATTAATTGTTGTGGTATGTGGACAAATCAATGAGGTTTCTTGATCGGGACAACGTTTTAAATCTTAAGTTATTTTTTATTATCAAAACTTTAAATTTTAAGCTATTTTTTGCATTCAAAGTAATTTATTTATAAAATTAAGAAGTTTCATAAATGAAACCGTCAAAGTATTTGCTTGTGAATAAATCAAACCCCTAGTAACTAAATGTGAAAATATTTGCTTGTTCATTGATGAAATTGCCAAGAAAGCATAAGGATTACATGGAAATAGTAGAGTCGAAGAACTATTCCTTGAGTCTTTGTGGTTTGCTTTGACTGGAATTTAAATTATGGTATAACTCTATCTATGTTTGAAAATCTGATTGAATTCAAATTTACTGTTGTTATTACAAATTAAAAATGAATTACATTTGAAAATCTAATTGAATTCAAATTTACTGTTGTTATTACAAATGAAAAATGCTTTTTATCTTATTAAGTGGCAAAACTTATAATAACTTAGTTATGAGTACCAAATGTTATATACCACTACATCATTCTATGGATATACATTATAAATAATTTTATTGAAAATATGTTTTTATAAAATTTCAATTCACATTAACTACGAATTTGTCTAGCAAAAACCTTGAATACATTTGTTTAGTGATATGATTCAACTTATTGTAAAATAAATTCACACACTTTGTAATTTTTTTTTAACATGCTTTTGTTGAAATCTTATTTTTATGTATCTTCTCATTTACTAGTATTATTAACTATATTTTCATTGGAGTAATTATATAGAGAATATTGAATTTTAGAAGTTTTATAATTTCATTTTGTTAAAAGTAAATAAATGTTTATAATGTCAACTTTAATTTAAAATTTAAAATCAAAGAGATATATATTCCAATTAATTAAAACTAAAAATATTAATGCCATTTTTTCTATAAGATATGAGAGTTGAACCATCATTAAACCATGATTTACATATAAAGGATTTGATCACATACAAGAGATTTATATATTAAATTAGTATAGATACATTTTAACTCCGAATCTACCAAGTGCCAAGAAGGATCAAATCCCTTGATGTGCAAACTCAAGTGCGAAATTTGAGGAAAAGTTTGCACCTTGATAGACTTGATCCCTCTTAACGCTTGGTTGATTCGGAGTTAAGATGGATCTATACTAGTTTAATATGTAAATCTATGGTATGTGCTCAAATCCTTCATATGTAAATCATGGTTGAATGATGGCTCAACTCTCATATCGCATAGGAAAAGTATCATTAATGTTTGGAATATATATCTCTTTGGTTTTCAAGTTTAGGTTAGGGTTGACATTGTAAAAAAATTATTTACTTAATATTTTATTATTTTATTAATGTGACATGTGCCAATTTCACTTTTACATTTTAGATGAGGCCCAACATTGTACAACATTTATCTACTTAATATTTTATTATTGTATTAAAGTGACACATGTCAACTCCACATTGAGCACAAAATTACACTTCTCCCTCATACTGGGATGTAGAAAGCACCTATCAACGGATAAAGCATTTCGATTACTTTTAGTAGGGGACAATATCATGTTGAATGGGTACATACATACACAAGTTTATTTCAATCCATTTCACATTAAAAAAAATAATCTCTAGGATCACTTTTAATTAGTGACAATATTATGTCAAGGGGGAAGCTTACAACAAAGTGTTTACTTTAAAATACAAAAATGTTTAGAAAAAACACATAAGTACGCCTTTTTTTGGTAGGTCTAGGGGGTGTGGTAAAATGGGGTTTACTTTTCATCTATGACTATGCTATGGCATGGAAACTAAAAACAAAAGGTTTGGTGTGTCCTAGCAAGGAGTTTTGTATGTTAAATTTTGCATGTTTTAAGGACATCATCAATGAAAAAAAGGTGAGTAAGTGATTCACCCCCTCCGCCCACAAACCTAAATACCTTGAATACACCTGGATCATGTTTCATGTTTCTTCTTGCATTGATCTACTCAAGCCCTCAACAACTAATATGAATAGATAAGCGAATAAAGTACACCCTTGCCTCAAGCCCCTAGTAGGCTTGAAGAGAGGAGAAGCTACAAAAGTTACTAAAGTGACAAACCCAATATTTGAATTAACGACTATTAAAGTAAAACTTATGTGAATTAACAATGGCCTTAGGTAAAGCCCGAAGTCATGTCATAGGATTTTGGTAAATGTAATTTGACCACCATTATCAGAAGATTCTTAACTCTCATGGAATGAATCCCCTCCCATGCTAAACCAATAACTTCATAAAATTGTCTGCCCTCAAGAAACTGAATTATCATGTAGTTTAACAACTAGAGTCTTTGAGATAATCTTATATTCACAATTAAAAAGTGCAATGGGTCAAAATCCATTAAATTTATCAGTCTTGTTGGTTTTAAGAATGAGGGAAATGAAAGCAATATTAAAAGATCCTAAAACCTTACAAATAATCTTACCTCCTCTATCCCTCTTAATAAATTATCACACAATGTATCAAAGAAGCCCACGTAAAATTCTATAGACCACCCATCAGGACTTGGGATTTTGACTTTTTGAAAGGAAGTCAAAACAACTAGAGATTATTCTTTAGTTACCTCCTCAAACGCGTATCCATTGTCCTCTTTAGAAACCAATTGTGGAAATAATATGCCACCTTGACAATCTTAGCAATGTTAGCTCATCAAGTTTTTTGAATACTCCTCCAAAGTGTTTAATTCCCAAATCTACCAATTCTTTGAAGCTTCTCATAATCACCCCTTCCTATCTAACATCTATAATTAAATGGTGTTAATGCTTTTTCTATACCTGGCAAACTTATGAAAGAATTTTGTATTTTCATCTCCCCTCTCTAACTAGGTGGCCTAACTCTTCAATTGCCACTCAACCTATTATCATTTAGCAACTTCATCCTTTTGGGTTCTAAAGAATTTAGTTTTAAATCTCATCTTCTTTAAAAACACCCCTCTACTTTTCTCTAAACAATTGTTTGATTTCTAATTCATTCTCCCTTAAAATCTTATCTTTGTTTTTGTAGTGTTCCCTAGCAGGATATTCCCATGAGTATGGGTAACACTTTTTGGCAAGCCCCAAGGGGGTATTTCCCCAAACAATAGCTTAATCGAGGTAATTTTAAGCCCTCGATTGAGAGTTCTATGAATGTTGGAATCGATTTAATACTGAGAGGGGGGGGATGAAACAATATTAGCACAGTTATTAGCAGATTTTACCTTCTTTAATAAGATTAGCCTCTACTTAATATTTATCTTCTGCTATGCATCATTAAATAAACATTCACACATATATTCACCATATCATCAACACATAACACACATAATTTTTATGTGGAAACCCAAACAGGAGAAAACCAGAGAATGCTCTTTAGAGTGAGAAACAATACATTCAAGGAAGCACCAACTTCCTGTATTTACCAACACCAACTGGAATGAGGCACCAACCCCCTTTTCTTTTCTCCGGCACCAACTAGAAGGAGGCACCGACCCCTATTGCTTTGTTTTAAAGGCACCAACCTGAAGGAAGATGCAATTCCTTGTCTCCTTGTAGTTTTACAGGAACCAACCTGAAGGAAGCTGTGGCTCCTTGTCTCCTTGTAGCTTTACAGGCACCAACTTGAAGGAAGCTTCAACTCCTTTCCTCCTTGCAGTTTTACAAGCACCAACCTGAAGGAAGCTTCAACTCCCTATATCCTTGTAGTTTTACAGGCACCAACCTAAAGGAAGATTCAACTCCTTGTCTCCTTTGTTGGAGTCATTTTCCAACAACACATCATTTATTTGGGCTTAATAGCCTAATTTATCACTTATCCTAAGTATTTTGACTAAATTATGTGCTTACATCATCAACATATCATCATTTCAGTCAACTCAGTCAACGAGGCCTCCTCCTTCATTTGGGGAGCCAACTGGGCCATCAATATCAATTAATTGGGACTCCTCCATCATTCAGGGAGCCAATTAGGGTGATTTACATGATTATATTGCCCTACTCAGTCCAAATTGACAACATTTAATATTATATTCAACTAATTGGAGTCAGAAAGGTGCCCTCCTATTGAATTTGACCTAATTTGGTGTAATTTCAACTAAAAATCAGTTAATTGAGGTCATAAAGGTGCCCTCCCCTAATTTTGGGCAATCAGTTGAGTTCTAGACTCAGTGTGATAGTTTCAGAGTCTGTTAGAGTCATTTAATTTGCAGTTAAGTGGTTAACTGACGTGTCAAGTGGTGTTAACTGACCAGTAAGCCACTCTCATGCATTCAATTTGAATGACCTCTCTAGGATTCAAATTGATGGGCTATTATTGCTATTATTACACATTGTAATCATCTTCTGAGTTAATAATAATGCATGAACTGTTGCAAACTTTTTGCACCAGTGTTTTGACACACAATTTGCCACATGCATCTCTAGTAACTGTTGTTCTTGTTTTCTAGATTTGCTCTGCTTGAAGATTTCCTTAATCTGCAAACAAGTGCTAGATATGATATATAACCTTAGGGATACTTCATGAAGGTAATTTGTTGATCATTGTACTTTATTTTGATGACCTATTGATTATAGGAAGTAACCTTGTTTTGATATCACAATAAAAACCGCTTTACACCAAGCATTTGATATGAGTGATTTAGGCCTGCTGAAGCAGTTTCTTGGTCTCGAGACCACTTAGAATTTTGATGGGATCATGCTTTATCAATCAAAATTTGCTTTGGACCTTCTAAAGAATTTCAATATAACAGAATGTAAAGCTACACCATTCCCATTCCTCTCAGGAATCAGTCTTGAGGATGGTGATTCTATACTGTCGGTGGATTCTACACTTTATCGACAATTGATTGGAAGTATTTTATATCTGACACACTCTAGGATTGATATTTCTTATCCATGAGTGTTGTGTCAAGGTACATGCAACAACCCCATGAGCTTCACTAGAAGGAAGCCAAAAGGATCTTGCATTATGTGCATGGTACGAGACATTTTGGCATTCACTATGCTCCAAATTTCGATCTTGACTTGGTTGGATTCAATGATTCGGATTGGGAAGTTGATAGCATTGATCAGAATTCCACTTCTGGATATGTTTTCATGATTGGCATAGGTCTTATTTGATGGTCAAGAAAAAATTAGGCCTCCATTTCCTTATCTTCAGCAGAGGCAGAGTATCGAGGAGTAGTTAATGCTTGCATTCAGGCAGTTTGGTTGCAGGGTATTCTAGTTGAGTTTGATATTGGTAGAACCACTTCTACTGTCATTTTTTGTGAAAATCAGAGTGCTATCAAGATCTAAACAGACATGGTTCAGAGATAGAGGACCAATCATATCGAGATCCACATGCACTACATCCGAGAGCTTGTGCATGACAAAACCATTGTACTGCAATATTTCCCTACAGAAGAGCAAATTGCAGACATCTTCACCAAGATATTCACTGAGAAGAAGTTCTCTTAGTACCTCCGTTCATTGTTGGGGGTGAGTTCTACTATGGTGAGAACAAATTAGATCCTTCATTGTTCACTTTGAGGGGGGGGGTTTCTTTTCCACTGGGTTTTTCCCTCTTTCCTCACTTAGATTTTATGAGCATTTTTTGGATTATTTTTGTACTGGGTGACCTATGGCCTTTGTTGTCAGGGCCATTTTATTATTTATTTTACTCCTCCACATGAGATTAGATTAAGGGGGGGGAGTTGGAGTCATTTTCCAAGAAAAAATCATTTATTTGGAATTAACGGTCTAATTTGCCAGTTATTCTAAGTATTTTGACTCAATTATGTGCTTACATCATCAACATACCATCAATTTTAGTCAATTAGGCTTCCTCCTTCATTTGGGGAGCCAAATGGGCCATCAATACCAGTTAACTAGGCCTCCTCCATCATTCAGGGAGCCAACTGGGGTGATTTGCATGATTAAAGTGCCCTACTCAGTGAAACTGACAACATTTAATATTATATTCAGCTAACTAAAGTAAAAAAGGTGCATTCCTACTCAGTTTGACCTAATTTGGTGTAATTTCACCTAAAAATTAGTTAACTGAAGTCAAAAAGGTTCCCTCCCCTAATTTTTGGAAATCAATTGAGTTTTAGACTTAGGTAGACTCAGTTTGACTGTTTCAGAGTCTGTTAGAGTCAATTACTTTGCAGTTAAGTGGTTAACTGATGTGCCGAGTGGTGTTAACTGACTAGTAAGCCACTCTCATGCATTCAATTCGAATGACCTCTCTAGGATTTGAATTGCAAGGATATTATTTCTATTGTTACACATTGTAATCAACTTCTGAGTTAATGATAATGCATGAACTGCTGCAAACCTTTTGCACCAGTTTTTTGACACACAATTTTACACATGCATCTCTAGTAACTCTTGTTCTTGTTTTCTAGATCTGTTGTGCTTGAATTTTACATCCTTGCCCCGTTCGATTGCCTTGATGTCAAATATATATTACTGCTTTGCTGATCTTAAAATCTACGCACTTATTCAGGTCTTCTGATGATGATTATGCTATGTGCTACCTATGTATGTAGACTGTACTCTGTTACTGTGTTGCATACATCACTTAACTTCTCATTATTCTCAAATCACACTTCTTGTTGATGACTTGCTTCTTATAATGTGTGCTCTGCTAATTCTGCAGTCTGCTCTTTTGGTTTAACATTCTCCTCTACTTGAATGCAATGATCAACTGATACTGTGCTTTCAATTGATAGTTTGATGGTCAAAGTAAAGCACTAGTAATAGAAGGAACTACGCACATTATGACGTGTCCATTCTTATAAATTGTTGTAGTTTCTCATATAATTTGTGACGTCCTTTGCATCAAATAATTGGTCCATTCAGTTTAATGCACTTGACTCAGATCATCTACATCATGATGTGCCTATTGGATTCTATTGATGTTCTGTTGTTGCGCATCATATGGAGTCTTCAACATCGCACACTTTCACTTCTTTTCTTATGCATCAACTAGACATTTGCGCAATCTATGATAAACTTCGGACCTGTCTCCGTGCTTCTATCTTTACAACATCTATGACCATTGACGTGTTGATTGAAATACTATCCTTTGAGATATCCAGCACTTGCGCATTCTTCAGTATCCCTTCCTTTCACTGTTCATGCAATTGTCACAGATCTACAACATCATACTGTGCACCATGAAAACTTCGTTCTATTGCATGTGCGCATTCGGATCTTTTCTATAACATCTGTTTTTTCCACGATCCCCTTAATGCCTTGAAAAACCAACTAAAAATTTCACATGAAATCCTTATAATCTTTCCATCGAGCTTCCAAGCTTACTTCAACTCTCCAACTTGCATCTCTATTTATACATGTCCTGCATGAATTGTATGTTCACAAGTTGGTCGTGACATCCCTTCTTCCATACTTCACGTATTATGTATATGCCACGTGTAATCGTCTATGCTATTGATGTGTCATCTCTGATGTATCAAGTGCCTCCAAGGTCCACAACTTAGTGGGACTTTATACCTTGGTGGTGTACCATTGCGCTCCTGATGTACCAATGCCTTTTGGTGTGTTCGCAATATTCTACTTCATCTTGATCTGTCCATGACCTTTTATGTACCATCCTTTGTGGGTAATTCACCCTTATGATATCAATAATTTGTGCAATATGAGCATTCTCCAGCTTCTACTTAGTGAGATTATGACCCTTGCTTCATCATTTCATTTGGGTGATGCTCCTTGATGTAGTGAAACTTTATGGAATCTGCGCATACTCCGACTTTTACTTGGTGGGACTTTGACTTCTTCCTTGTCATTACTTGTGGGATTTGCACACTTGCTATTTGTCAGCTATGGAATTTGCACATATATGATCTCGGACCATTGTACCATTCTAGGATTTTGTGCGTGTTCCACTTACTGAAAGTATCTTCTGATTGTCTATGCTTGTGCACTTTATGGATTGTCCGACCATCTGTTGTTCCTTTCTTCCCGTGCACTCCCAACCATCAACCAAGCAATGCTTAGGCTTGCTTGCATACTTGTACCATTTGTTCAACCAACTTCTTGGTTGTTGCTGCCATGAGAAAGCATGACTTGGTGGACTTGATATCTACGCAAGAACCTCATTATGTAGGATTACTACTTGTGTTTCTCCTGGGACTATATATTCATGAAGTATCTCCTGGTTCTGCATGATGTATCATCTTGACCTTCCAGATGTATCCTTGATGCACTCTTAGATATACTCCAAAGTTGCTTGAGTGTTGTATCCTTAATATACATCTTCAGACAAAATGCACTCTTAGATACACTCCAAAGTTGCATACATATCTGTCACCTTCACCATTTGCACATATAATTCTGGTGTTCATGATTTATTCATCATGCACATAGATTACCTCAAGGTGGATTCTTCATACTTGTGTTGGAATGCTGTATCCACTTTGACTTAGGTTGATATCAATGACTCACACTGAATCAGTTGACATTCTCTTTGACATTAGATGTCTGTCAAACACCTGATATCTTTTTTAGTTGAAATCAACGAAAACCAATGTTCAACAATATCCCCCTTTGGCATTGATGTCAACACCTTATGAAGCTATTCCTAATCTTCTTGCATTGTATGCTTCATCTGTACCCTCGTCGCAGTGGTCCCCCTAAGTTCTTTGGGTTTTTAGCTACTGCTTTCTCTTTCAATACTTCTGTGCATGCTATGTTGCTTCCTGTTACTTCTGCACGGACCATATCTTCATGTTATCTTTTCATGCTCTTTCACATTTGCTGTAGCTTCATGCTTCATGTCATGTCCTCAAGTGTTCTTCTTCACACTCTTTGACGTCTGTTTAGGACTTTATACTGATGTCTCCAATTCTCCCCTTTTCATGGTGTCCTACTGACTTCATTCATATTCTAACTTCTTCATTTCAATGTTGATGTGTATTTTGTCTTTATCCCCATGTATCTCTCTTTTTCAAGCATTTATTCTCAACTTTGGCTAAATTTCATGTCTCAGCTTCATGTATGCCTCGACTTCATGACTTTCTTCCTTCAACACTCCATCTATCTTTCTGCTTCAAGCATTTCTTCTCAGCTTTAGTTGCCTTTCATGTCTCGGTTTTATGTATGCCTCAACTTCATGACTTTCTTCCTTCAAATTCATGCATTTATTCCCCTTTGAAATCAATGGAAAAGAGTTCTATGTCTTGCGCGATATGGATTCTTCCCTTTATGTTCTGTGCCAATCTCATCCTGACTCATTCGTGGGATAGATCCCCATATCTTTATGCTTCATTGCCAGTGTCTCTTCATAATTATCTTTGATTGATTTTCTGATATAGATGTTATAGTGCTCTTTCATCTTGATCTCCTATTCTTGTCACAACTCCTCAACTTTCCTTGAGTAGTGATCCATACCGTCATTCTTACTTCCCCGCTGTGTAAGTGCATGGGTCAGTTCTCTACTTGTTTTGCATTATCCTTTATGCACTTGACTACTTAACCTATCGCAGTTTCTATGATGTGACAAAGCCTTGTCCCATTTAATGTAGTCACATCCTTTGCTAATGACAATAAAAGATATGGCATGTTTTCATTCATTGACCAACTTGGCACAAAAGAGGACATGACACTCAATTCGTGTGGCAAGAATGACGTGTCGCTTTCATACTGGAATATTTTTAGGCAACATTCTTTATCGTATGGTGCAATGAATCAAACTTCCCCCTTTTTGTATTGTTTCAAAAATTCATTAAGTTCATCATTTATTTTTGGCAACTCCACCATCCTTTCTGATTTGTGCGACATTGAATGCCTTTCTCATCAATTAACTGCATGCGCGTGAATGTCTTTTAATGGCTTCTATAATATATCTGTGAGCAATTTATGGTTCATCGCTTCTTGCATACTCGCTCTTTCGTGTCACATTACTATCTATTCCTTTGCTGCTTAATCTTCCTTTTCCTTGCAATGGCCTCCTATCATTGCAGAGTAACCAGATCCCTCAAGAATGTGCAACATGTCGTTCAGTCTCAGTAAGTTGAATTTTCACGCTTGAGAACAAATATGGGTTCTTGGCAGCAACAAATGTAGAATAACCAAATTCTCCACCAGTATCGTTATTCTAAGCAGCTAAATCTTCTAACTCGTAGGGTTGACAATATGGAGTGTCAACAACAACAAATTTTGGACGAATTGTCTTGTCTACGACCTCAGCAGGTTGACTCGTCGTCATCTGCAACTATGCAACTTATTCCTCTGCACTTTGATTCCTCTGCATTTCCTTGGTTCCAATGGATTTGGAATTATGACTTGTGAGCCGACCGGATTCAGACCTTGAGCTTGAACTACGACTGTAGAATTCCTCGACATTTTCAATTTTGCTCCCTTTCTTTGTATATGACATTCATGGGTTCGGCATGGAGTCTTAAGTCATGCAATTTTGTAATCATGACCCAATTTTGAATATAATGAAAAATATCTATTTTGAACAATTTCATTTTCTTAGCAGTGTTTAATTCTTTATGCAATATCTCCTGCTTGTATTTGTGCAACTGAACCCAATGTGATGCTTCTCTATTCTATGATATGCAAAATAAATGTATAACTATGTATGTATGCAATCGTAATAATCATTGAATGTGTGCGAACATAAGGAATAATATTCTAACTTCAAATACCTCTAACCACACATCATACAAACCTAACTGCACACTTAACTAACATTCCCTTGAATTCCTTAAGATGCATCATGTGGAAATCAAGGGTCTCCCATAGTCTTTATTAAACTAGCTAGAGAGGCAATAATTGCTTGTTGCACCTAGATCTTCTGCATCTTTAGCGCACTTCTGGGGAGTTTTCTTGATCCAAGTTTTGTTGTGCACACTTTTGTTTTGAGTCTACTCCAGATATTTTCTATAGGAATTTATTTGAGTGAAATAACCTCTGTGCAACAATTCTTCATCCGGATAGTTTACAGTGTTTCGACAATACATAACTTTGTGTCCAAAGAGACCTCATGCATAACATCTCACAGTTTGACAATATTTTTCCATATGGCCAAAACGATTGCATCTTGCACACTTCACTTTATTGATCCTTCTTTGGTTAGTATATCGAAAAGAATTGTAACTGAAGGAGTCATCATACCTGGAATTTTTGTCATGATTTGAGCATTGTTCTCTGTCGTAGATCTTTTCAGGTGTCTTTGCAAAACCCATACCAATTTTGTCTTTTGGTGATCTCTGATCCTTTAGAATCCTGTTCAATATTGATGTATTGTCTTTTAACTTGTTCTTCACTTCATCTTCAGCTTCTGATTGTGCGCAAATTGGATCAATATGGGATTGTTTCTTTCCCTTTATCTTAGTCAGCTTATCTTCTAGATGGAGTATCTCTTTATCCTTTTCTTCAAGCTAATGATTCATCTTTCTGATTTCCTGCGCCAATTATGCCAGTGAAGTTCTTAGAATAGATTTTTCTTTCTCAAGTATTAGAACCTTTTCTTGTGCACACTTCAGTTGAAACTCATAATTGGTAATCCTTTCATGAATGTATGAGTCAATCGATGGCTTTTCTTATTCATCATACTTTGACAGTTTCTCCTACAATAACTTATTATTCTTCTTAGACTTCTTTAATTCATACAAGGCACTTATTAGTTCACCTTCCCAGTTAATGTCTACAACTTCTTCGTCTTCGGATTGATTGTCAGCTTTAACCTCTTCAATAGGTGTGACTTGCTTCAGAGGCATTTTGAATGATCCATTGAAAAAATATTTGTCTAGTGACCATGGCTTGGTCTACGCAACTGGAGTGTTCTTTGAACTGTTCTTCTTGCTTTCTTCCACTACATGAGCCATGAAAAGTACTTCTTTGGGTTCCTCGTTGCAGTAGCTTTCTTCATATGCATTGCTTCCTTCTTCAGCATACATGCTCTTTCTATGTTTTGGAATCCTCCTTTTATTCTCAGGTCTGTGTTGAGAACGCGCAATATTCTAATCATGTGCACTAGATTCTTCATCACAGCCATTGTCTTCCTTCTTGTAAGGATATTTTGAGGCATAATGATCTGCTCCTCCACACTTGAAACATTTAAAGGGTAGCTTGTTCTTATACTTACCTCATCCTCTTTTCAGCTTCTTAACAAAGTTTGATTCATCATCATCTGATTCATCACAACAGTCTTTGTCATGATCATGCTTGCCCTTTCATGTGGCTTTGAAGGAAACCTCCTTTCTGATGGGAGTCTCTTTCTTAGTTCCCATTTAATATGCAGTGAGAATCCCCTGAAGTTCATCCTTTGTTAGTTATTCAAGATTTTCTCGATCTTCTAAAACAAATACCTTCGAATCAAATCTTTGAGGTAGAGTTCTCAATATTTTATGTACAACTAATTCTTCATCTAGAGTGAACCCAATACTCTTAATGACATTAACTATCTCATCAACTCTTAGGAAGTAAGATGTAATTTTCTCTTCATCTTTCATTCTTAGAGATTCAAACTATTCGGAGTAGTTTTGTAGTTTTGGTTTCTTTACCTCGTCATCACCTTCATATATACCTCTTGGTTTTTCCCAAATTTCTTTGGCTGATGTACAGTGCACAACTTTGACAAATTCGTCACCTATCAAACCACAGAGCAAAGCATTCTTGGCTGTATCGTTGCTTTCATAGAGTCTCCTTTGTGCTGGGTTAACTGGTACTACTTCTAGGACATTATAACCATCGATAATAGATTTCTAGACTTCTGCTCCCATTGATTGCAAATACAGTTCCACATGTACCTTAATCCAAAAAATGTAATCGACGTCGTTGAATCTTGGTGCTCTATTTGTAGAAAGGACTTCATTCTTATCCATTTCTATGCAATGATCTATCTTCCAAATGTTAATCTATACTGAAGACACCCACTTTGATACTAGAAAAAGTTTTAGGGGCGAAATTTCGCCAATTGGCTATTTTTTGGGTTTTTTTCAAAAAATAAATTCACTATTTGGTCATTTTTAGTTTCTAATAACACCTATATTTATATAAAATATGTTTTTTATCATAATATTTGCCAAACTTTACAAGTTTCAGTATTAAATTGTACGTTTGATATTTAATATTCGCCTACCAATGTATATAATGTTTTTTTCAATCCAAAATAATCACCTAGAATACTATACTTAAGTATACTTTTATAGTTCTTAAAAAATACCCTGTCTAATACCAATTTTTGGAATCAATTTGATACTGAGAGGGGGGGTGAATCAATATTAGTGCAGTTATTAGAAAATTTTACCTTCTTTAATTAGATTAGCCTTTACTTAATCTTTATTTTTTGTTATGCATTAGTAAATAAACATTCACACATATATGCACCATATCATCAACACATAACACACATACGTTTTACGTGGAAACCCAAACAGGAGAAAACCATGGAATGCTTATTTATAGTGAGAAAAAATACATTCAAGGAAGGACCAACTTACTGTATTTACCCGCACCAACTAGAAGGAGGCAGCAACCCCCTGTGTTTTTTTCTCCAGCACCAACTGGAAGGAGGCATCAAACCCTTATCTCTTTGTTTTATAGGAACCAACCTAAAGGAAGTTGCGACTCCCTATCTCCTTGTATTTTTACGGGCACCAAACTGAAGGAATATTCAACTCTCTGTCTCCTTGTAGTTTTATTGGTACCAACCTAAAGGAATCTTCAACTCCTTGTCTCCTTGCAGTTTTACAGGCACCAACCCGAAGGAAGCTTCAAATCCCTATCTCCTTGTAGTTTTACAGGAACCCCCTGTCTCCTTACCTTGTCTGGATGCCTTGATGTCAAATATATTTTACTGCTCTGCTGATTTTCAACTCTACACACTTCTTCAGTTCTTCTGATCATGCTTCCGCTGTGTGCTACCTCTGTATGTAGACTGTACTCTGTTACTACGTTGCATACATCATTTGACTTCTCATTCTTCTCAAATCACACTTCTTTATGAAGACTTGCTTCTTATAATGTGTGATCTTTTGATTCTGTAGTCAACACTTCGGGTTTAACGTTATCCTCTTTGTGACTGCAATGATTAACTGATACTATGCTTCCAATTGATAGTTTGTTGGTCAAAGTGAAGCACTAGTAACAGAAGGAATTGCTCACATTTTGATGTGTCTGTTCTTATAAAGTGTTGCAGTTTCTCAAATAATATGTGATGTCTTGTGCATCAAATAATTGGTCCATTCAGTTTAACAAACTTGTCTCAGATCATCTGCATCATGATGCGCCTATCGAATTCTGTTGCTATTCAGGTGTTTCTCATGAGATGGAGTCTTCAACTTCACACAATTTCACTTCTGTTCTTAAGCATCAGTTAGACATCTATGCAATGTATGATAAAGTTTGGTTCTGTCTCTACGCTTCTATCTTTACAACATCTATGACTATCGACGTGTTGATTGCAATAGTGTCCTTTGAGATATCCAACACTTGCACATTCTTTAGTATCCCTTCCTTATAGTGTTTGTGCAATTGTCACAGATCTACACCATCATACCGTGCACCATACAAACTTCGTTCTGCTGCATGTTCGCATTTTCCTATCTTATAGATCATATGTTCTGTCCACAAGCCCATTGATGTGCCAAAAAACCAACTGAAACTTTCACATGAAATCCTTATAATCTTGCCATCGAGCTTCCAAGCTTACTTCAAATCTCCAACTTGCATCTCTATTTATACATGTCCTGCATGCATTGTCTGTTCACAAGTTTTTCATGACATCCCTTCTTCCATACTTCACAGATTGTGCATATGCCATGTGTAATAGTATACAATATTGGTGTGTCATCTCTGATGTATCAAGCACCTTCAAGGTACACAAATTAGTGGGACTTTACACCTTGGTGGTGTACCATTGTGCTCCCGAGGTACCAATTCCTTTTGGGGTGTGCGCAATCTTCTACTTCATCTTGATTTGTCCAGGACCTTTTCTGTACCATCCTTTGTGGGTAATGCACTGTTGTGATATCAATACTTTGCGTAATATGTGCATTCTCCAACTTCTTCTTACGAAGATTATGACCCTTGCTTCCTCATTACATTTGGATGATGCACCCTTGATGTAGTGATACTTTATGGAATCTGCGCATACTCCGACTTTTATTTGGTGGTACTTTGACTTCTACCTTGTCATTACTTGTGGGACTTGCACACTTGCTATTTTTCGGCTGTGGAATTTGCACATATATGATCTCCGACCATTGTACCATTCTAGGAGTTTGTACGTGTTCCACTTACTGAAAGTATCTTCTGATTGGATATGCTTTCACACTTTCAATATTGTCTGACCATCTGTTGTTCCTTTCTTCCTACGCACTCCCAACCATCAACCAAGCATGTCTTAGGCTTACTTTCATACTTGTACCATTTGTTCAACCAAATTTTTGGTTGTTGTTGGCATGAGAGAGTATGACTTGGTGGACTTAATTTATGCGCAAGAACCTCATGATGTAGGATTATTACTTGTGTTTCTTACTGGAATATATCTTCATGAAGTATCTTCTGGTTCTACATGATGTATTATCTTGACTTTCCAGATGTATCCTTGATGCACTCTTAGATATACTCCAAAGTTGCTTGAGTGTTATATCCTTGATATACATCTTTAGACAGAATCAACTCTTAGATATACTCCAAAGTTGCATACATATTTGTCACCTTCACTATTTGTGCATATACTTCTAGTGTTCATGCTTTCTTCATCATGCACATAGATTACCTCAAGGTGGCTTCTTCATAATTCTGCTAGAATGTTGTATCCACTTTGACTTTGGTTGATATCAATGACTCACACTGAATCAATTGACATTCTCTTTGACATTGGATGACTGTCAAACACCTGGCATCTTCTTTAGTTGACATCAATGACAACCAATGTTCAATAATGAAAAATCGATCGAGGGTTTAAATAACCTTCGATCAAGCTTATTGAAACCCTTGATCGAGTTATTAGCTCAATTTAGCGAATAAATTGATTGAGGGATTTGTTAATGTAAACAAAATATAAAACACCAAAAATATAAGATATAAGATATATAGATATAAAAGCTCGATCGAGGGATTTTTCTAATATGAGAAAACCCTCTATAGATGGATTTTTCTAACCTAAGAAAAGTCTTATCGAGATATTCAAAAACATATAAAGTCATCGATCGAGTTATTTTAAGGCCTCGATCAAGGGATTTAAAAATAGGCTACTAGCCCCTTTTTCTAGATCCATGTACTTTCTCTTTGACTTATTCCTCAAGTCTTCTCTTCTCCATCCTTATCCACTAATGCGTCCAAGTGGAGCATTATCTCCATTTATTCAACATAAAAATATTAATTGCATCATAATTAATTATTCCAAGTGGATAACAAACTTTGGATAAAAATAAATGCACACTCCTAATTAATTAATTGCCTGGAATACAAAATTTAACCCCATGATACTGAACTTGTCTCCTCAACCCAAGGGATTGTTTGGGTTAGGATATTGATCGAATGTTCATTGTTGATGGGACATGACAATCCTCCCCTCTCAATATTGCTTGTCCTCAAGCAAATTCAAACTGGGATGCTGTAAGATATGTTCACCTTTCCAAGTAGCAACTTCACTAGGTAGCCCTTCCCACTGCACCAAAAATTCCTTAAGGATTCTGCTCCTTAGCTTCTTTTCTCTAACTTCCAGAATACTCTAAGGGATCCGCACCAAATTCCCTTCATCATCAAGGGGTGGAAAGTCTTGCGAAACTTTGACTTGCTTCCCTACTGCTTTATTCAAACAGGACACATGGAAAACATTGTGAATTCGTCTGCACGAAGGCAACTCTAGCTCATAATCCAATTCCCCGATCTTTCTCAAAACTTGGTAGGGTCCATAGAACCTTGGATGCAACTTCTTATCCCCTTCAGACTTCAATTATGATTGTCTATAGGGCTTCAACCTCAAATATAACAGATCTCCAACTTGGAAAGCTCACTCAACTGTATGCTTGTATGCATGTACTTTATGTTGATTTTGTGCTACCTATAAGTTGTCCTTGAGAATCCTGAGTATGTCTTGAATATCTTGGAGCAAATATTTTTATTTCTATGTCTGACAATCACCAAATATCATATCAGCAAAAGTGAGTGCATCATATCCATAAATAGCTTTGAAAGGAGACATACCAATCGAAAGATGAAATTAAAGTAGTGTTGTAACAAAATTCTCCCAAATGGAGCCAAGTGGTCCATGACTTTTGTTGACCAGTGACATAGTTTCTTAAGTACCATTCCAGCCATTGGTTTACTCTCTCTGTTTGGCCATTAGTCTATGGATGGTAGCTAGTGCTCATGTCCAAACTTGTCCATACTAGCTTGAACAGTTCTTGCCAAAAATTGCTAGTAAACTTACTATCCCTGTCATTGATGATGGACTTGGGTATGCCATGAAGTTTGAAAATTTCTTTGATGAAAAGTTCATCCACTTGGATGGATACAATATTAGTTGTGACAGCAAAGAAATGTGCATATTTAGTCAACCTATCAACCACAACAAAAATCCTATCTTTACCTTGGATTTTGGGAAGCCATGTGACGAAATCCATTGATATACTCTCCCATTTTTGCTCAGGAATGGGGAGTGGTTGTAGGAGCCTTGATGGATAAGTATGCTCTACTTTATTTTGTTGACATGCCACAAATGATATGACATAGTCTGTCACTTCTTTCCTCCGCCCCTTCCATGTGAACCATTCCCTCACTTTCCTGTAAGTCTTCACAAATCGCGAATGTCCTGCTAAAGGCACATCATGGGAAACTTCAAGAATCTTCTTCTTTAGTATGGATTATGGAACTACAAAGATCCTATCCTTATAATAAATGACATCATTAATAATATTATAAGCATCATCATGAATCAATCCATCAAATAAATCACAAGCAAACTGATTCTTGGTGTATTCTACCCCAAGCTGTATTTTCCAATCATCTTGAAATTTCAGTAGTGCAAGTGTGGGTTTTCAAGAAAGTACATTAGCTATAATGTTCATCTTACCCTTCTTATACTCAATCTCAAAATCAAATGCTTGGAACTTTCTTACCCACTTATGTTGTCTATCATTCAACTCCTTTTGGGTTAAGAAGTGCCTCAAACTATTGTGGTTAGTGTGAAAATCCTCACAGCAGATCTAAGAGATGATGTATACCTCACAAGAGTAATTATGATCAAGCAGGAAAATAGAAGAAGAGTGATCAATAAAGTATAATGAGCAACAAAATAATATGGTACAGTAGAACTCAGATAGAAGCAATAATAATTCACACACACTAATTAATTAATCACAGTATGGACAAATAAATAGTACAATGGTAGAGAGGATTCAAATGCCTGAGGTGGAAATTCGAATTGGCCTCTTAGAGTGATCATAATATCAATAGAGTGTCATCAAAGCACAACTAGGTGTCCTCATGATCATCGGAGCACAACTGGAAGTCTTCATCATCATCAGTGGAGTCATCAATACTCAAGTAACTGTCAACCACCAGTCAAACTAACTCTGGTAGGTATAACTGAGTGTAACTCAATGTAACTAAGTGTAACTGAGTGTAACTGACTGTAATTGAGTGTAACTGAGTGACAACTGGACTGGTAGGTGAAGAAGGGCGAGTTGCTCCCTAAAATCAAGGAAGAAGGGCGCATTAAGCAACTGGAGGGATAAAATTGAATAGTGAGAAGCTCTTGGGGGTTGGCTAACTGAGGGATAGGTGCTGGATTGATGACTGGGATGCATGCAAACCCTAAAGGTGCATGCATGACAAAATGTAAATGATCAAAATAATGGTGGGACTAGGATGGAGTATAGGAATATCCTAACACCCCCCCTTAATCCATCTTGGGCACTGGTAACTAAGACCAAAGGTCACCCAATACAATGAATAATAACAATCAATAAACCAAGGAAGTGGGAAAATTCCATGGGAAACATACCCCCTTCCTCAAAAAATAGACTATAAGGCACACATAAAAATAAATGTTCCAAACTCAAGCATGTGTGATGCTTGGTCATATGTTTGGAGGTATCTTCTTCTTGGGAAGAAGTGGATCATGCTCAAAAAGCATGTGCTTGTACTTGCTCTTCAGATTGAATGTGATGAGAACAAATCCAACAGTATGAGAATGATCCTTGAACCTGTGATTCAAATCAGCTGAGGTAGGATCAAATCTGTGAAAGTGAATATAGTCTTTTGTCTTCTCCTTCGAACCACCATGGGTGAGATTATGCCAAAAATAACTATTACATGTTTGCTTGAAATCAAAATCAGATTTAAGACTTAAAAAACAGTTTCTTGAGATATCCTTTGAACCAGTAGGGGTGAGATCAAAACTATCGTATGCATGAGAAATTATCCCAAGCAGTAATTGCTTAGAATCCAAATTAGATCCAAGACTTGAATCATGGTTTCTTGAGATCTCCTTTGAACCATGAGAGGTGAGATCAAAACTAGTAGATGCATGATAAATTATCCCAAGCTAATGGCAATGGCCATATTCTTCAATGACCTTCTGAAAGCATGGAATTATGATCATATAGTAGTATAAAAGAGGAGTTAGCTGGAGAGGAGCGAATGCATTACCTTCAAAAGCTGTTTTGACCTCCAAAATAATCATGTGATCATGATGCAAACCAATAGACTCTAGTGCAAGAGAGGATTTAGGACCTTCTGCAATATCTAGAGTGTGAGCTAACACAGAAAGAGAAGAAAGTTTGAGCATGAGTGTAGAATCTGCAAGTTCTTTGTCAACAAATTCAATATGAGATGATACTGGTGCATGATCTGAGAGACCATCAAGAGGAGTGAATGCATCACTTTGTTTTCTTTCGAATGGGATGGGACCAAGTCCTTCATTCTCTCTGCCAAATTTTCCATCCAGGTGAGCCCATATCTATTTTGGAGTCCATAACTCCTTTGGAGTTTCAACACCATTACGGTATTTGAATTGGAATCTTTGGAGTGCAAACAAAGAAAACATTATTGCTTGAAAGTGCATGTCACTTTTATTTAACCAGTTAATCTTCTCTTCAAGGGATTCGAACTCTCTTTAAAAATAACAATAAAAAAGATCATGGATCTTCAAGTTTGCTATCATTATTGGTTTCCATTCATCATAGTTGAGTGGATCAAGAGGAGTAATTCCTGATGAATACATAGAAGCTGTAGAGGACCTGCAAAAACAATATAGAATAACTGCAACTACTACTGCTGCAAAAATGCAGAAACTGCTACAACTGTTGCACTCGAAATCTTGGTAATAACCTGCAAAAAACTCTCAAGAATGGAGATAAGAAATACTCTCAACATGCTCTGATACCATGTGAAAATCATCAAAGCAGATCTAAGAGATGATGTATACCTCACAAGAGTAATTATGATTAAGCAAGAAAATAGAAGAAGAGTGATCAATACAGTATAATGAGCAATAGAATAATATGGTACAATAGAACTCAGATAGAAGCAATAATACTTCACACACACTAATTAATTAATCATAGTATGGACAAATAAATAGTACAATGGTAGAGAGGATTCGAATGCCTAAAGTGGCAATTCGAATTAGCCTCTCAGAGTGATCATAAGATCAATAGAGTGTCATCGGAGCACAACTAGGTGTCCTCATGATCATCGGAGCGCAACTGGAAGTCTTCATCATCATTAGTGGAGTCATCAATGCTCAAGTAACTGTCAACCATCAGTCAAACTAACTCTGGTAGGTGTAATTGAGTGTAACTCAATGTAACTAAGTGTAACTGACTGTAACTGAGTGACAACTGTACTAGTAGGTGAAGAAGGGCGAGTTGCTCCCTAAAATCAAGGAAGAAGGACGCATTAAGCAACTGGAGGGCTAAAAATGAATAGTGAGAAGATCTTGGGGGATGGCTAACTGAGGGCTAGGTGCTGGACTGATGACTGGGATGCATGCAGAATGCATGCAAACCCTAGAATGCATGCAAACCCTAAAGGTGCATGCATGACTGAAAATGTAAATGATCAAAATACTGGTGGGACTAGGATGGAGTATAGGAATATCCTAACAGTTAGTCTTGATGATAAACTTACTTCCCACCAAATACTGTCGGAACTTGACTAGTGCATGCATGATGGATAACATCTCTTTGTCATAAACTGAATACAACCTTTCATGTGGCTGCAATTTTCTGCTCTCAAAGGCCAAAGGATGCTTATTTTGCATCAAGACAGCTCCAATACCATTCCCTGAAGCATCACACTCAAGAATAAATGGTTGAGAAAAATTTGGAAGTGCAAGAATATGACAACTGCTCATTACCTCCTTCATTCTATTGAAAACTTGTTCATATTCTTCTGACCAATGGAAGAATATGACAACTGCTCATTACCTCCTTCATTCTATTGAAAACTTGTTCATATTCTTCTGACCAATGGAAGGTTCCTTTCTTTGTGAGATCTGTCAAAGAAGATGTCAACTTGGAGAAACCTTTGAAAAAATTCCGGTAGTAGGTGCAT
Organism: Larix kaempferi; assembly: GCA_027924585.1. Taxonomy (NCBI): domain Eukaryota; kingdom Viridiplantae; phylum Streptophyta; class Pinopsida; order Pinales; family Pinaceae; genus Larix; species Larix kaempferi. The sequence continues at coordinate 1,229,032 of BSBM01000486.1, read as the reverse complement.
AGCCCAATGAACCCTGTTAGGTCAGTGAGATTTTTAGGACTAGGTCAATCTAGAGTGGCTTGGATCTTTTCCATGTGAACCTAAAATCCATCTTGTCCAATCACATGACCAAGATACAAAATCTTAGTCATTCCAAACTCACACTTGGTTAGCTTTGCATAAAAAGATTGATCAACCAAAATTATTAGTACAATATCCAAATGATGCAAATGCTCCTCCCAAGTCCTACTATAGATCAAAATATCATCAAAGAAGACAAGTACAAACTTACGAAGTTGCTTTCTAAACACTTTGTTCATGAAAGATTGAAAATTTGCAAGTGCATTTGTTAGGCCAAAAGGCATAACTAGAAACTCAAAGTGCCCATGGTGACACCGAAAAGTAGTCTTCTATATGACTTTTTCTTTCATGTTGATTTGATGGTATCCAGATAGAATATCAATCTTAGAAAAGAACTTGGCCCCATGTATCTCATTCATAAGCTCATCAATCTGTTAGGAACCCATGTCTTTACTTTGTTAGTATATTGTTGTTGGACGCATATGCTTTGTAAGTTGTCCTGTAGTATTCGTTGATCAATAGTTTGTGTTATTGTTGTTGGTGCATATGCTTTGTAAGTCGCCCGCAGTATTGGTGATCCATAGTTTGTAGTGGCCCATGGTTTTGACCCATAGTATTGGCGCCTAGACTTAGTATATAAGTGTGTGTTGAGGCCTATGAAGGCACCGTGAAGTTATTTGTATTGAGATTGCTCAAAGGAGGTTGCCCCCTTGAAGTGGCCTGCGATCAATATAAAAGTGATTCTGAGTTCTGTCATTTCTGCTATTTCGCATATTCTTATTAATTAATTGTTGCAGGTGCTTCACATCTGGTATTAGAGCACTTTCTTGGGCTCACTGGGTGAAATTTCTGCCAAATTTTTTTTCGCATCTATTGCAGGTTCGGATTTGGGAATAATCCCTATCCGCTTAACTGTGGGAAGTACTTGGGAATAAGCCCTAAAACTCATTGTGAGGAGTACCGCAGGAACCCTGAAGTAGCTGGCCCATTGAGAGGACCTGCCAGCAAAAAGGGCAACGACCCCTACCTGATTGACTAGTTCCCACCCATGAGGTAAACCAAGAGCTGTCGTTTGTGGCAAAGCGACTATTAGTTTTACCTGAGCCATGGAGTGAGGGGTACTGCCCCCATACGACAGCATTGGTGGGCGAGTGAAACCCATGAACTGTTAGGAAGCCGCACATACCTGGGGTCCATATCTATTTTCAGCTGAACTGTTGTCGATCACTGCTGCGCCGTTTCAGATCCAACCGTTCAGATCCATTCTGAAAGCCATTCCAGATCCAGTCATTTTCAATCCATTCGACGCCGTTTCAGATTCCTCTATTTCTGCTCACTTCCGGGCCGTTGCAGATCTATCTATTTCAGATTCCTTCCGAGCCTTAGCCTCTCCATACTGGAATTTTTTTTTTTTCTTTTACTTCCCTATCTATTCGACAGTGTCCAAAACCTAGTCAAACCCCAATTACCCTTCATATTTTTTCCCAAATCCAAATTTTCCTTTACTGAAGTAGTTTCTTTTTTTGTTTTTCTACCCATTCAACCAAAAAAAAAAAAAACTCCTGGTTAAGGTTGTCACCCGCGCAGGAGAAAAAACCATGGAAGAAGCACTTGCAGCCATCCAAGCCAAACTCCAGGATCTAGATGAAAAATTTATGGCCTCCATATTGAACATGCAGCTATGAACAACAAACGACAGTTCGAGTCTTCATCAGACAATGGGTTCTCTTCTTTCAGCAATTTTTGTGGTCCGAAGCTTGATTTTCCTCACTTCAATGGTACTGATCCAACTAGATGGATCTATCGTGCAGAACAGTATTTCAGTATGCATAATACTTTTGATGTCAACAAAGTTCCACTTGCCTCCTTTTATTTGGAACAGGAAGCTCTTCAATGGTACTGTTGGTACATCAAGGCTCATGAAGAGCCAAAAGGTCCAGACTTTTTCTAGCTCCTTTTGCAACGATTTGGTCCTAGTGCTTTTGATGACTTCACAGGAGCCCTCACTAAAATTCGCCAAATTGGCAGTGTGAGAGAGTATCAAACCGAATTTGAGAAACTAGCCAACCACACTGAAGGATTGTCTGATGACTTTTACCGGAGTTGTTTTATCAGTGGTCTAAAGGATGCCATCCGCTCTGAGGTCAAAATGTTCTTTCCCAACACAATGATGGAAGCCCTAGGGTTAGCTAAGTTGGAAGAAGACAAGATTACATCCCAACAACGCTCCAAGCCCACTTTTGTTCCCTTCCGAAATATGGGTTCTCAATGACCACCCATACCATAGGCTCCTCGACCAACTCCTATCAAGCATTTGTCTAAAACAGATATGCAAGCACGTAGAGAAAAGGGGCTTTGCTATAATTGTGATGAGAAATTCACTCGGGGACATAGATGTGTTCAACAAAATCTCTATCTCTTGGATGTGGATTCTCCGCCTGCCTCTGAAATTGGTGACGAAGATACAGATACAGTGGATGCTCAAGTCGACATTCAGGAACCGCCTATTGACCCTCCGTCTCAGGATGACCAGCTAGAGATATCTCTCCATGCTTTAGCTAGAATCACCACCCCCAAACAATGCAGGTCAGGGGTTACTTCAAGAAGCTTCCTCTTACAATACTCATTGATTCTGGTAGCACTCATAATTTCATTGACCCTCGGATCGCCAAACAAGCTGATTGTTTTATCCATCCTTGCTCCAACTTTGAAGTCATGGTTGCCAATGGGGGCACCTTACCTTGCAAAAGGAAGTGTCAAAATGTGCGTATCTCTATGGGAGATTATACCTTGTGCTCTGACATGTTTGCCTTGACCTTAGGTGGATGTGATGTGGTTTTGGGCGCTCAATGGCTATGCACACTTGGCCCTATCTTATGGGATTTTGCTGAACTTTGGATGCAGTTTTCCCTCAATGGACAAAAACACACATTGACAAGATTAGAACCAGGGTCTCTCAGCATCATCAGTTCACATCGCATGGAAAAACTCCTCAAGAAGAATTCACATGGTGTCATCGCTCAGATCCATTCCATTCAGATGCAACCATCAGCGGTCTCCACTACTCCTTTGGATCTACAACAAATTCTGGATCGATATACAGGTGTCTTTGCTGAACCAGTGGGATTGCCACCTTCAAGGCCAGAAGACCATCGTATTCAGCTCCTTCCTGGCAGTTTTCCTCCCAACATCAGGCCCTATCGCTACCCATTTCACCAAAAAACGGAGATTGAAATGCTCGTTTGGGACTTATTGAAGCAAGGTATTATTGACCCAAGCACTAGTTCCTTTTCTTCTCCAGTTCTTCTTGTCCGCAAAAAATATGGGTCATGGCACCTCTGCATTGACTTCCGAGCACTTAATCACCTCACCATCAAGGATAAGTTTCCAATTCCTGTTGTTGATGAGCTTCATGGGGCTCAATTTTTCTCCAAGTTGGATCTTCATTCTGGGTATCATCAAATTCGGGTTCATGAGGATGATATCCCTAAAATAGCTTTCCGCACACATGATGGCCATTATGAGTTTTTGGTCATGCCCTTTGGCCTCAGTAATGCTCCTTACACATTCCAGGCCTTAATGAATAAAATATTTCGGCCCTACTTGCGGAAATTCATTCTGGTATTCTTTGATGATATCCTCATCTACAGTAAAACATGGGATGAAAATCTCTAGCATCCGGATCTTGTCATGCAACTTTTCTCTGACCATCATCTCCACGCCAAGCAGTCTAAATGTGTTTTTGGACAGAAGGAAGTTGAGTATCTCGGGCACATTATCTCAACACAAGGGGTTCATGTGGATCCTGCCAAAATCGATGCCATGAACAATTGGCCGCATCCTCAGACACTCAAGAGCCTTCGTGGTTTTTTGGGGTTGACTGGCTACTACCGCAAGTTTGTCAAGGATTATGGGAATATTGCAGCTCCATTAACCGCTCTATTGAAAAATGATGCTTTTACATGGACACATGCTGCTCAGTGTGCATTTGACAAACTTAAACAAGCTATGTGTACTACACCTGTTCTAGCTATGCCCAATTTTTCCAAGCCGTTCACTATTGAGAGTGATGCTTGCGGCAATGGACTTGGTGCTGTTCTCCTTCAAGATGAACACCCCATTGCATTCACCAGCAAATCCCTTTCAGGTAAGAATTTAGCTGCCTCTACATATCACAAGGAAATGATGGCTATTTTGCATGCATTACAAAAGTGGCGACCATACCTATTAGGGAATCATTTCTGCATCAAGACTGATCACCAGAGTTTGAAATATTTCTTGGAACAGCGTGTCTCCCCCCCAGCACAACAGAAATGGGTTAGAAAACTTATGGGTTATGACTATGAGATCACTTACAAGAAGGGTACAGACAATATTGTGGCAGATGCTCTTTCTCGCACATTTGATGCCCAAGGTTCTCTTTTAGCTATTTCTATGCCTGTTCCAAATTGGTTGCAATCTGTTCAACAGGGTTATGTCAATGACTCTTCCTTATCTCAAATCATTCAATGCTTGACCAACAACCCTTCTGCCGTACCACATTACTCTTGGGATGGTGTTTCTTTGAGATACAAGGGTCTTTTGGTGCTTCCCCAGAGCACAGATCTTCAACAGGCTGTCTTCTATGAACTCCATGCTTCTCCATCGGCAGGGCACTCTGGGTTCCTCAAAACGTATGAACGGGCACGGCGTAACTTCTTTTGGCAGGGCATGAAAAGGACAATTCAACAGATGGTGGCTGAATGTGATACCTGCTAGCGAAATAAGGGTGAAACAACACTCCTTCCAGGATTGCTCGAACCCTTGCCCATACCTACACGGATTTGGACAGATATTTCTATGGATTTCATTGAAGGGCTCCCTAAATCTGGCGGGAAGACAATGATTCTCATTGTGGTTGATCACCTCTCCAAATATAGTCATTTTTTGCTCTCAACCATCTCTATACAGCCTCCTCAATTGCTCAAATTTTCCTGGATCAGATCTTTCGTCTTCATGGCATCCCTTCTTCCATTGTCTCGGATCATGATGCGACTTTCACCAGTCATTTTTGGACAGAACTATTTCGCCACACTGGCACCAAACTGAAGATGAGTTCAGGGTATCACCCACAAACAGATGGTCAGACTTAAATTATCAATAAACGCTTGGAAACTTATCTTTGTTGCTTCACCTCTGAACAACAACATCAGTGGGCAAAGTGGCTCCCTCTCGCTGAATGGTGGTACAATACCTCTTACCACACTGCCTCTAAAATGACCCCATATGAAGCAGTATATGGTCAGGCACCTCCAGTTCTTCTTCCATACACCCCCAACAGTTCACCAGTTCAGGAAGTTGACACGGTCCTTTGAAACCGCGATCAGATTCTTCACATTTTGCGGGACAATCTTCACATGGCAAGAAATCGCATGAAGTGTTGATGTATATGTAACTTCGGAATGTATTTCATCTGTATATTTTATATATATTTATTGTACCCTTATAAGAGATGTGTTATTCCTCTATAAGGAAGTGTCGTCATGTGGATTGACAAGTGTCGCAAGTGTGTGAACTTGCTGATGGGTTATTAGACCACCATTTGGGGTCGGCCCGGAATTATATATAATATAATGTGGATGTATTTAAGTAGACAAGTCGGCCCCAGTAAGTCACTAGGCAAAAAGGTGAGTATAAATAGAGATAGGAGATCTCTATTTTACTCACTCGGAAAAAGTATCTATCTCTCTCTCTGAAAAGTGGCACACTAGTGAGGAGGAGGAGGATCATCTTCTAGGAGACTATCTCAGTGTTGTTTGGATGTATTTTGGTTGAGCCATTGCTCTCTCTATCTCTGAGGAAGTTGTGGGGTTTTTCACCTTAGGGTTTTCCCCACGGAAACTCTGTGTCTCTTGTCTCTATGCTTTTGATTCTTGTGATGCTTGTGATGCTTGTCATATTATGATTGTCATGCATTGATATACTGTAGATGTTATTCTCTCAGCAAAGATCCTATAGTATTGTGATTTAATACTAAAAATTTAACATGGTATCAGAGCTTAACTGAGAAGAAGACATTTTGCAGTGACGAAAGCTTGTATTCCTTGTTTATTGAGTTTCTCTCCACAGATTTTTGAAATTCAGTATAGTAGATTGGATCTACTCATCAAGGCGCATCTATCTGTCCAATCAGAATTCAGTTCCGAGCATTTTCAGATTTGGCCCTAAAAATTAGGGTTTCCACAAAAATAGGAATTTCTGGAAACTGAAGGCATAGCTGGAAGCTCCTTGCAAAAATCGAAGGTTTGAGCTTTGGATCGAGATTTTTGGCTGGGTAGATCTCCGGGAAACTCAAACCCTAATTCAGGGCTCTCCCTAGTGAACCCGGGAGGACAAAAAGGAAATTTTGAAGGGGAAGACTTTGCTGATCTCAAATTCTGAATGTACTAGGCTGATCAGCTCTCCAAGGCGCATCTTTCTATCCTTTTGGAATTTTGAAATTCACATTTTGAATTTTTAGGGTTTCTCTGACAAACCCTAATCTGGGACCAGATCCAGTTTTCAGCACTTCAAGTGGTAAGTCCTAAATCTTTTCTATTTCCATTTGAATTACTCTTAAAGATGTCTCTCCACACCAAGCTTGAGGATAAGCTTGAAGGGGCTGATAACTTCCGAGCCTGGAAGTATAGGATTGGGCTAATACTGGAAGAGAATGAGTTGGACTCATATGTGAAAGAAGACATCCCTATCCCAGAGGATGAAGAGGCCAAGGCATTACACAAGAAGAACTTGGTCAAGGCAAAGAGAATCATTGCTGATTCTATCAAAGACCATCTCATACCCCATGTGTCTTCTCTCAAGACACCCAAAGAGATGTTTGAATCCTTGACCAAGCTATTTGAAGGAAAGAACATAAATCGGAAGATGACCCTGCGGAACCAATTGAAAGCAGTAAAGTTTCAGAATGGAGAAACCATTCAATCTTACTTTTCAAGGGTCTCCCAGATCAAGGAACAACTAGAAGCAGTGGATGAAATGGTGGAGAATGGTGAAGTGGTGATGACCACTCTGAATGGCCTACCCAGGTCATGGGATTCCTTCATTCAAGGAATTTGTGCAAGAAAGAAGTTGATCTCCTTCAGTAGACTTCGGGAAGAATGCTCTCAAGAAGAAGCTAGACTTATAGCTCGTGAAGAAAAGATGGGAGGTGAAGATCAAGCTCTTGCATCTCACACCAAAAGAGGTAAATCCAAGAAGGAATCATCTCATAATAGAAGATCCTCTCACCACCATTATCATAAAGATAAGAAAGATCTCAGATGCTTCACTTGCAATGAGAAGGGACACTTTGCTTCAGATTGTCCCAAGAAGAAGAAAGACAACAACAACAACTTCAACAAAAAGAAAAAGAATAACAAAAGAAGATATCATGCTCATGCTGCCGAAGATGATGAACCTCCAAAGAAAAAGGCTAGGGCAGAAAGTAGTAGTGATGATGACTCATCAAGTGAAGAAGAGTATGTTCTGATCTCTGCACTCACAGGCACAATCTCCCATGGTTGTAATGATTGGTTGATTGATAGTGGGGCCTCCAAACACATGACTAGGTTCAATGAATCTTTTGTGAACCTTTCTGAACATGAATCACCCCATAAGGTGAAACTTGGGGATGCTTATCAATACCCAATCAAAGGAAGTGGTGAAGCCTCCTACAACCTAGATTCTGGAAAATCATTGAAGATGAAGGAAGTACTTTATGTACCTGGGCTCAAGAAGAACTTACTCTCCATTTCTGCATTAGATGCAAAAGGTATGAGGGTTGCATTTGTGGATGGCCAAGTCCTAATGTGGCCAAAGGGAAAGACCATAGATGATGCAGTAGTGATTGGAAAGCAAGAGGGAGGTTTGTACAATTTGAAGGGACAACCTGAACATGCCATGGTGACATAAACACAAAGATTCATCCATAGTCATGGATCACATAGAGGTATGTATAATTTGTTTTTGCAAAAGTTAACTAATGAGTTATGTAGGTCATTGAAGAGAACAAGAACACATTGCTAGACATAACTAGCAAATATGTTGAGCAGGTATGTGTTTCTTATATCATAGGATCTATCATATAAGTATGCATGGCATGATTGATGATGATTGTTCATAAAGTCATAAGTTTGAATAATCATGGGCATATGCATGTTATGTGTCTTACCTTAATTAATAATATGACTAACCAGAAGAGTCATAGGTTTGAGTAATTACAGGTTTAGACATGTTATGTTTCTTATGATATGACTAACCATAAGAGTCCTATATAAACCTTGAATGCTAATGCTTATTATTTCTGTTTGAAATGATCATGACTATACATACTTGAGATTATTGTGTTTTAATGAATGTATGATTTTGTATGAGATCACAAAGATAACACAATCATGATACTAAGAAGCATGCATAGGGACCAAGGATGAATATGAGTTCAAGAACAGGTAATCCAGGAAGCAAAGATCAAGAGGGAGCACACTCCAGTGGTTTCTGCAAGGGTGCAGATATTCAAAGGGAGTTGTCCATCTCTCTACATTCCACAACAAGAAGGTGTAGAAGGACTCCAGCAGCTCCTGCAAGGAAGAAAAGACTCAGAGGGAGTCCACCCAACAAACAAACAAAGATAAGTATTTTAATTTTCTTGCATATTTGTTTGATTAAATAAAATTGTTCAATGATGTATATGCTCATGTTCCTAGACTTAGGATATGTATTGTGCATATTAGAATGATTGAATTAATGAACAGTATACTACTAATATGCATGTGTTGGGTAAGTGGCCTATCGCACTGTACAACATTCCATTGCTACTTATCTAGAATGAAACCTCTTTGCTGACATGTTGGGAGTTGTGCACACTCTTAACAATGTTCTGGTAGAGATTGGAAGGCATCTAGAAAGTTACGGGATATGGATAAATGTTGTATTGAAGCATTGGCTAAGATAATTGCATGACTGTATGACATATTTCTTCAGGTGTAAGAATTTGTTCTGAAAATTATGAGATGTTTCTAATCATGCAATTTAACCTGTTTTGTAGGAAAGACCGTATATCTTCACCTACAAAAGGACTATAACATTTGTTCCAGCAACAAAGATATCTATTGAAGATATTGAAGTTCCCAGGATCTGGGATGAAGAAATGGAATGCCATGATCCGTCGATCATGAAGAATGATGTTTGGGATGCGATCCCAAGAGCTAAAGGGAAGTCTGTTGTGACTTCCAAATAGAACTTTCAGATCAAGCATGTTGCAGATGGCAGCATAGAGAAATATAAAAGTGATGAAATAGAAGATACACCAGATGGATTCAAGACAACTTTCTTGAATGGTGTAGTTGAAGAAGAAGCAGCCACTTGGTTTTGAGATACATGACAGGGAGTCATATGTGTGCAGATTGAAGAAATCCTTGTATGGCTTGAAGCAAGCTCCCAGAACCTGGTATGGTAGGATGGACAGTTTCCTATCTAGTTTGGGATTTACCAAGAGCAAAGCAGATTCCAACATTTACTACAAGGTTGAGGAAGGGAATCCTATGATTCTACTACTGTATGTGGATGACCTATTTGTGACAGGAGATGACAGACTGATTACAGATACTAAAAGGAAGCTTGCAGCTGAATTCGACATGAAAGATTTGGGAATGATGCACTATTTCCTAGGTATGGAGGTGTGGCAAAATGCAGGTGGGATCTTCCTTGGTCAAGGGAAGTACACAGTAGATATCCTGAAGAGATTCGGGATGATGGATTGCAAGGCCATGGCCACACCTATGGCATCAAATCTGAAGCTTCTATGTGATGCTTCATCTGAGCCGATTGATGTCTCTATGTATCGTCAGATGATTGGGTCCTTGATGTACCTGACGAACACGAGACCAGACATTTGCTTTGCTGTGAACACATTGAGCCAGTTCCTGACGGATCCGAGGAGTGTTCACCTGGTTGCTGTAAAGCATGTTCTGAGGTACCTGAAGGGTACAGTGGATTATGGTCTCAGGTATGAGGTGAATCAAAAGTTTAACCTGCAGGGTTATGTTGATTCAGATTGGGCTGGCAGTGCTGCAGATAGGAAGAGCACATCTGGGTGTTGCTTCAGTATGGGATCAGGTGTGATCTCTTGGTTTAGCAGGAAGCAATCTTGTGTAGCACTGAGTACAGCTGAGGCAGAGTATGTTGCAGCCTGCTCAGCTAGTTGTGAGGAAGTATGGCTACGGAAGCTACTGTCTGAGCTATTTGATCTCCCATTGGAAGCTACTGGTATCTTCTGTGATAACCAGAGTTGTGTGAAGCTGTCCAAGAATCCAGTGTTTCATGACAGGTCGAAACACATAGAGATCAAATATCACTATATCAGGGATATGGTGCAGAGAGGATCTGTGAAGCTCCTATATGTTGCGACAGACGAGCAGATTGCAGATGTGCTGACGAAGCCACTAGCCAGGGTGAAGTTCGAGTACTTCAGAGAGAGGCTTGGCGTTCTTCAGATCGAGGACACTTCGAGGAAGAAGTGATGGACACATTTGCTGAAGCCATTCCAAGCATGTTGGAAGGAGGATCCTTCACATGGCTGTGGATGTAAGCGCTAGATGATGAGCATCAGGATGATGTTCTGGTTTCTGCTTGGATATGATCAGTTGGATCATTGTTATGTATGTATGTACGCATCATGTTGGATGTTGGATATGATCAGTTGGATCATTTTTATGTATGTATGTACGCATCATGTAGATGCTGGATATGATCAGTTGGATCATTCTTATGTATGTATGTATGCATCATGTAGATGCTGGATATGATCAGTTGGATCATGTGTATGTATTTTGTATATGCATCATGTTGGATGCTTGGACCGTGTATCTGTATATGTATCAGATGGGTACATTGTATGATCAGGTGGATCATGTATGGTGATATGTATCATGTACTTGTATTTGTATCAGGTGGATACATTGATGATCAGGAGGATCATGTATGATGATATGTATCAGGTAGATACTTGGTATGCATCAGGTAGATGCATTGATGATCAGGTGGATCAGGTATGATGACATGCAGCAGGATGTTGCAGTGATGATCAGGATGATCATAGATGATGAGCTTCAGGATGTTGCTCCAGATGACATGCAACAGGATGTTGCAGTGATGATCAGGATGATCATAGATGATGAGCTTCAGGATGTTGCTCCAGATGACATGCAGCAGGACGTTGCAGTGATGATGATCAGGATGATCGTGGATACATCAGGATGATGTATGGTGAGTATCAGGTTGATACTCTTTGGCCGTGGATTAGGTTGTGCAGATAAGCATGTAATTTGTGCCCTGGGAGATTTGCAGATGGTCTTTCGAGGTTTTGCCTATGGCATGTAATTTGTGCCCTGGGACATCTGGCAAATGCTCTTTCGAGGTTTTGCTTGGGAGGACATATAATTTGTGCCCTGGGAGATCTGCAGATAGTCTTTCGAGGTTTTGCCTATGGCATGTAATTTGTGCCCTGGGATATCTGGTAGATGCTCTTTCGAGGTTTTGTCCTATGGCATGTAATTTGTGCCCTGGGAGATTTCAGGTCGGAGTTGTGTACCCGTAACATCCTGAAATGCTCTTTCGAGGTTTTTCCATGACCACATGTAATTTGTGCCCTGGGAGATCCGATAGGTTGAGCTGTGTGCTCGTAATCAGTCCTGGGATGCTCTTTCGAGGTTTTGTGGTGACCACATGTAATTTGTGCCCTGGGAGATCCGATAGGTTGAGCCTTGTGCTCGTAATCAGTCCTGGGATTCTCTTTCGAGGTTTTGTGGTGAGGTCACATGTAATTTGTGCCCTGGGAGATCCTATAGGTAGAGCCGTGTGCTCGTAACAGCCTGGGATGCTCTTTCGAGGTTTTGTGACGCACGTAATTAGTCCTGAGGATTCCACAGTATGGCCAGTGATGATGAAGACCTGCAGGTGGTGGGCCTACATCCAGTATGAAAAAGGACTGGCTCTGTAGAACTTCCTATGACGAGTAGAGACAGAGATTGGTTGAGATAGTAGAAGCAGTGACGATGATGATGACGATGATCCAGAGAAGAAGACTTGTCTAGCAGATCTGTGTCGAGAAATACCTTCCTAGTTAAGAGGGAGTGTTGATGTATATGTAACTTCGGAATGTATTTCATTTGTATATTTTATATATATTTATTGTACCCTTATAAGAGATGTGTTATTCCTCAATAAGGAAGTGTCGTCATGTGGATTGACAAGTGTCGCAAGTGTGTGAACTTGCTGATGGGTTATTAGACCACCATTTGGGGTCGGCCCGGAATTATATATAATATAATGTGGATGTATCTAAGTAGACAAGTTGGCCCCAATAAGTCACTGGGAAAAAAGGTGAGTATAAATAGAGATAGGAGATCTCTATTTTACTCACTCGGAAAAAGTATCTCTCTCTCTCTCTGAAAAGTGGCGCACTAGTGAGGAGGAGGAGGATCATCTGCTAGGAGACTATCTCAGTGTTGTTTGGTTGTATTTTGGTTGAGCCATTGCTCTCTCTATCTCTGAGGAAGTTGTGGGGTTTTTCACCTTAGGGTTTTCCCCACGGAAACTCTGTGTCTCTTGTCTCTATGCTTTTGATTCTTGTGATGCTTGTGATGCTTGTCATATTATGATTGTCATGCATTGATATACTGTAGATGTTATTCTCTCAGCAAAGATCCTATAGTATTGTGATTTAATACTAAAAATTTAACATGAAGCAATAGGCTGATCAACACCGTTCTGAGCACCCTTTTCAAACAGGCGATATGGTTTTTCTTCATCTCCAGCCGTACAAGCAATCCTCCCTGAAAATCAAAGGGCGTCATAAGCTCGCTCCAAAGTTCTATGGGCCATATCGGATTCTTCAGAAGATTGGTTCTGTTGCTTATAAATTGGAACTTCTTCCCACATTCATCCAGTATTTCATGTCTCTTGTCTGAAGAAAGTTCTTGGCACCAACATCAATGGACAAACTATTTTACCCAAACTGGATAATGAAGGATCCATCCTTTTGAAGCTGGAGGCCATCCTCAATCGGCGCACTCGTTAGATTCGCTCTCGCTCTATTACAGAGGTCTTAATTCAGTGGCACGGCATGCAACCAGAGAATACTACATGGGAACCACTCCTTCAGATTCAACAACAATTTCCACATCTAAAGCTTTGAGGACAAAGATTTTTTTAAGGGGGAGGGGATGTTAGGAACCCATGTCTTTACTTTGTTAGTATATTGTTGTTGGATGCATATGCTTTGTAAGTCATCCCATAGTATTTGTTGATCAATAGTTTGTGTTATTGTTGTTGGTGCATATGCTTTGTAAGTCGTCCGTAGTATTGTTGATCCATAGTTTGTAGTGGCCCATGGTTTTGATCCATAGTATTGGCGCCTAGACTTAGTATATAAGTGTGTGTTGAGGCCTATGAAGGAATCATGAATTTATTTGTATTGAGCTTGCTCAAAGGAGGTTGCCCCCTCGAAGTGGCCTGCGATCAATATAAAAGTGATTCTGAGTTTTGTCATTTCTGCTATTTCGCATATTCTTATTAATAAATTGTTGCAGGTGCTTCGCACAATCCTTGGAATAGGATATCTATTCTTGATAGTTTTCTTGTTGAGAGCTCTATAATCTATGCACATCCTCATGGTCCCATATTTCTTCTTCACAAGGACTACTGATGAGGCAAAAGGACTAGAAATTGGTCTATTAAATCCCAATTCAAGGATTTCCTTGATGGTTCGTTCTATCTCATCCTTGAATCTTCTTGGGTGCTTGTAGGGATGCACCTTGATAGGTGAGGTTCCTATATCCAATTCAATCCTATGCTCCACTCCTATATCTGGAGGCCTACCATGAGGAAGGTCCCCAAACACCTTCTTATGTTTTTGGAGCAACCTCTAAATATATTTAGGATAATGAGCCACTTTGAATGAGTTTCCCTTTGTGGTGATTAGGAATTCTGCAACCCATTCAATGTCTCCATGCATTAGAATGGATCTCATATTGTGGGAACTTACCACTTGTTTGGGATAAGTGTCAATTCCCTTCAACACCATCTCTTTTCCATTTTCTCCCTTGAAGACCATTTCAGGAACTTGGTAGTCTACTTAATGCTTCACAATGGAGTGTAGCCATTGTACTCCCAAAACCATGTTAGTGTCAGCCAAATCAACAGCATAAAAGCTATCTATAATGGTATCTTCTCCTATACAATATTGCAATTTAGAAATCCATCTAAAATAGTTCATGGTATGATTACATGGAATGATAACAGTCAAAGCCTCCAAATTTTTCAGTGTGTAGCTTCCTTCTTTCAACCAAAGTTGAATCAATGAAGTTGTGTGTAGCTCCTCCATCCACCAACATAGTGACTGATTGTCCTTGAACCACTCCTTTGAATTTGAGTGTGTGGTAGCGAGGTACTCTTGAGAGTACTTCAATCTTTCCCACCTCAAGGTGAGGTCCTTGTTCTGCAGACTCATAGGCCACTTCTGCATCTATTGGGGCCTCTTATTTTTCTTCCTCGGATTCTCTCTCTGAGTAGACTTCAATGTAGTGTGCCTTTCCCTTGGCACATCTATGTCTTGAAACCCATGGCTCCTGACAGGTGAAGCACAACTTCTTTCTTCTAAGCTCATCTTGGTCCTTAGCATAACTATCTTTTCTAAAATTTCTAGTAGGACTCTTCATTTGTGGTCTTTGATTCTTAAACTGAGTAGGACCAACAATACTTGGAGGAAATCTGGTTCTTGGAAGAGATTCTTTCAAGTCTCTAGTTCGACTTAGTGCATATTGCAAGGTAGGGGGTCTGTAAGCTTTCACCAAGCCTTTCAAGGTTCTGATAACCAATCAATGAACAATAAGATTAGCCTTGCTTCTGAAATGTCAGAGACCATCACAACTAATGTTTGGAACTTAGAGATGTAATATTCAGGAATTCCAATTGCTTCACATGTGATAGTTCTCTGAAGGTGATCTCATGATCTCTTCTCTCAAACGTTTCAGCCAATATTCTTGTGAACTCTTCATATGTGGTCACTTGGTCATGCCCAAGAGTCTTTAGGACATGAAACTATTGGCAGGCGGTTTGATAGGGAAATGTCGCAGTACTGCCGACGCTGCGACACATCGGATGAGGGCGTGAAAGGAGTATTTTGTGTTAAAGAACACCGCGGTTGGCGGGTTTTGGGTCACTTGGACCATATATTATGTAATAGTGAGTCAGTTGTACTGCGGTATGCGGGTTTTTGGGGTCTGCTATGAATATTATATGTAAGTTAATTAAAGTTATTAATTATTAAGTGAAAGGGTGTAACCCTTCACTATACATGCTCAAGATTATAAAAGCGAGCCTCATTGTAAATTATTACATCATCATCTTTATCATCATCTATCAATATATTATCATCATTTATCTCAAATATGGAAGACGGAGAGCCAACCGTTCTCGGCCCTGCTGATTCTGGCTTTTAGCCATCCATCTCGGAGCTTCTCTGATTTAAAAGGATCTTTGATACAAATAAATTGGCCATTGGCCATACTCCCACGAATATTCAAGTCCCCCGCTTTACCTTCCCACACTCCTCATCTCTCTCGCCTTGCCCACAATCCCACCGTTCTTTCCTCCACCGTGAACCTGCCTGCGTTCTCTTTGTCTACCCCCCACACCCCTTTCTACTCCCTTTCTCCTGCACTCCACGCTTTTCCAGCTCCCTCAACGCACTCCACTCCCATCCTTCACAACTCACAACACCCCCCCATTTCCATATCTCCTACGCACAGTTCACCACCCATTACTCTAGCCCGAATCCTACAGGCTGCTCTCCTCCATATCCACGCATTGTGCAACACATCGCTGCCACAGACCATTGGTCTCGTGCTCCCACCACCAGCATGCTCTCTTTGCCCACGTCTCCCTCTGCTCGTTGCTCCCGTCAACTTGCCTGCACCTGCGACACTGACAACACCTACAACCCACTCGCCTTAGTCCCAAACTCACACCCACACCCTCCTACCTCTGAAACTCGGCCCTTGGCCCGTCCGCTCCAATCCGTTTTAGGGTTTTGAAACCCTAAATCCGGCATCCTCCAATCTCCATAGTCAACGCCACCTTCAAACTGTTATTAAAAATACAAGTGCCAACTCCATTCAAATTGGTTTATAATAATAATATTATTATCAATAATAATATTTATTATATTTTAAAACCCTCAATATTAATATTATTATTATTAAATTTTTTAATAATAGTAATAATTTTATTATAATAGTTTTTTTTTAAATAATAACTATTTGGAAAAAAAAAAGGAGAATAATAGAAAAAAATATTAATAATACATATTATTAATATTATTATAAAAAAAAGGTTATTTAACCTAATAAGAGAAGAACAAAATCAAAGAAAAAACAACATCAAAGAAGTCAAAGGAAGACTCGTTGGTCAAAAGAAGTCGAAGACCAAATCGAAAAAGTCCAAGCAAGACTCCTTATTATAAAAAAAAGTCGAAGAACAATTATCATCAAAGAAATCAAGTCAAGAACAAATCAAGAAGAATTCAAAGCACTCATCAAGAAGTCGAGACACGTTAACGACAAGGATGACCAAGTTCGACATTATGAGCAAGGAACAAAAAATGTTAAACCAAAAAATGACGCAGAACCATAATACATTAATGGAGGTGTTACAAAGACTAATGCAAAAAAAGGACCAAGTCGGTAGTCCAAATGTGCTAGATGCCTCATCTCATATTTTCACACAGGAAGCACTTGCCAAAAATCAAGATATAAAGAAGGAAATAAATAATTACGAAGCAGAAATAATACGCTTGAACAAAATCATTAGCGACAAAGATGAAGAACTAATGCAGTTACGACATAAATTAGAAAGTCAAGAATCAGAGGTCGGCCAGTGTCGACAACAGATAAAAGTTCTTCAACAACAAAATGACGACTCTAAAAAGACACATAAGTTAGAGATCACGAAGAGTAATAAAGCATTATCTAACAATGTTGAAGAAATTTTTAGACTAAGAAATCATAACAAGATACTAGTCACAAAAATTAAGAAGTTGAAAAATAGTCGGAAGATAGAACAATCTTTGGACGACATTGAAGGAAAACTTCTAGACAAATAGGAAGAAAATAGTTGTATCAGAAGTCATAATGAAGATCTTAAGGAACAACTTAAGACATCTGAAGCTGACAGAAAATTGCAAGTCGAATTGATTAAGAAGTTTCAAAATGATAATAGGCAGTTAGAAAACAAGTTGGAAAAAATACAGAACAAAAACTTAAATCCTCAAGAGACGAAAATACAACTTCCAACTCAGATCAATGCTCTAAAGGCGACATCCGAAAACGAAAATGACATCGTGAAAGTTCCTTATCGACACCCCAACCATAAAAATCGATATTTGAAAAAGTGGGAAATGTCGAAAGATAATGGTACTAATGTGATCAAATTTCCTGACGACACATCAGTAGGGAATCCCATCAGTCCACAACAAATCAATTTGGGATGGATTCATCCGTCGACGTATCGGAAGTTATGCTCTACACTTAACAGTTCGTATCGACATGTTTCATCAGCCATGACATCACAAAGAACAATGTGACAAAATTATAAGGCTTTGAGGACAAAGCCTTTCTAAGAGAGTGGCAATGCTATGAATATTATATGTAAGTTAATTAAAGTTATTAATTATTAAGTGAAAGGGTGTAACCCTTCACTATACATGCTCAAGCTTATAAAAGCGAGCCTCATTGTAAATTATTACATCATCATCAATTATATATTATTATCAAATGGAGTTATTTTCCATTGGAGGATTATTCGCTTGAATAATCATTGAGTATATCCAGACACGGATATAGCAGGGTCATTTGGACTGAGTCAGTTAGATATTGGGTCAATTGTCCAGAGTGTCTATTAGGAAGTCAGTTGTAAGTGGACAAGTATTGTAATGGCAGAAGCCTATAAATAGATGAGAGTTGTAAGTGTTAGAAGAGCATAATAATGGGGAATATAGAAGAGAGAAAGAAGAATGATTGGGTACAAAGATCTATGTTTTGCTTATGGTATATGATCGTGACAGTAATATAATGATGATGTTTTGGTACGATCTTTGTGCAATGTTGGGATGTATGAATGTTGTTTGATGCAATGTATGCTTACTGTTGCTGTGATGATAAATGCTGTGATTAAGTGATATGTTCTATGTCGAATGTGATGATAAATGCTGCGATTTGTTGAAATATTGTAACTTCAAAGAATATTATATTTGTATTATTCCGGAGATGTTTTATTCCTCCGATGGGACTCTATTGTATATCCGGAGATGTTTATTCCTCCATTGGATTATGAGAACTAGGGTTATTAGATCTCCTATGTGGGGATCATCCCGAAGTTATTTTATAGGAGGTTATTAGACTCAATTTGACAAGTCGGCCTCATAGGGTTAAAAGTTAGTTGGAAAACAAGTATAAGTAGAGGAGGTTGTTCCTCACTTAACTCACTTAATCTCACACTTCTATTGTGCGCATAGGAGAGATAGAGTTCTGCATAGGAGGAGAAGGAGCTCTTGTTGTGGTCTACTATCTTGTATTGGGTTGATTATCTATATTGAGGAAAGCTTTGCTGGGTTTTCTACCCCATGAGGGTTTCCCAGGGTATATCTGTGTCTATCTTGTGATTGTGTTTCTTTCAGTGATCTTGCTTGTGCATTTATGCTAGAATTTAACACGATTAAGTAATATGTTATAACTCCTTGCAGAATGTTTAAAGTTTCTGTTTAAGTACCGCAATAGAGTTAGTCCATGCAGCCACAACTCTCCTTCTCCCTCAGCGGAAACATGGTTTCGTCTGCCCTTCCTGGACGCCTTGGGTGAGACCTCATTCACTCTGTGGGTGTTGCTGGGTGGGCTCAAACCTGCTTGAGCCAGTGCCCAGGGAGACTGCGGTATGTGTTGACAGTGAGGTGAACCCCTGTTGACCAAGGTTGCGTTGGTTAACAAATGGTTCCATTGCCGGGACCGTGTGCAGAGTAAAAGGAGGTCATGTTGTGGCACCCGATGAAGCCGGAGATATAGAGCTGGTTTGATCAGAAGTTGCAGGATTTTGCTGAAGAAGAAAGCCAGAACACGCAACTGACAGTAGATCACTGGCTGGGAAGATATATTCACGACGGTCCGCATGAATGGTTTTTCTGTGAATTCCTGGTTATTCTGTATGAATGGTTGTCAAAGCTGACCTTCTAGAAGAGGAACTTCCAGGGTGGTGAGTCGACGGCCTGGACCCTAGAGTTTATTAAGGAGCTACAGGAAGTCGATAATAAGGCATCGCGGGTTGTCAAAGTTTGGTTTGACAGCATCTTGGAGGGATATATCACTGAATTTGTGGTCGACACAAAGAAATCCTATAGTGAAGCTGAAAGATACTTCTTTCGAGGACTAAGGGGAAGGTTTCTGTTGTCACTCCAACTGTCGATTAAGATGCTAATCTGTGAAAAGGGTATATTAAAGATGCACCTTGATCAGTAGACAACCTGGTGGGTGTAGGCCGTGGGTACCGTGACTACTGGGGAACGATACATGGAATGGTAAGGGGTAGATGGGTGTAGACCATGAGGAGACTATGAGCGAAGCCGAGGAAGAAAGTGGTCTTACAAGAGGAGGAGTGAGGTTTCGACAGGAGAAGAGGCAGAGGACGGGAGAAGGTCCTGCTGTGATCGAACCGCAAAACCGCGAAGGAAGATCACATGGGACAAAGCAACCTCACAATCTTGATAGGGACGACCAGGCTACGCCCAGGATAGAGGCAGGACTAAACCCCGACACCAACGTACCCACACCTCCGCTCACTGACTCACAAATAGTAAGAAATACCACTTCGACATAGCCAAGTTCATCAATTGGTAGTAGCACAGCGACAGGAGGAAGGAAGCCCAGAATGGTGGGCGATGATGCTAAGTTACCGTTGTTCCATGGAAGTGTGACATACAACCCAGAATAGTATTGGTTTTTGTGTGAAGCGGGATGGACCATGAAACATATCACTGATGCCAATGCTAAGAAAGGATAGTTAGCCACGACTTTGCAAGGTCGTGCATTAGATTGGTTCATGAAGTTTATTCTAGTCCCTATGGGGGCCCCAGAGAAGTCACTGGATGAGATTCGGGATGGGTTGATTGCTGAATTTAGATAGCCTAAGTCGGAGGCCCAATACATTACTGAATTGAAGGAAATTAAGCAGTATCCCAATGAGATGGTATGGGATTTTGAACAGCGATTCAAGATGCTAATGGCAAAGGTTAGTTTCTATATGAGGGTCGTCCAACATAAAGAATGGTTCATTGCGGCACTGCTACCCCACATTCGGCTATCGCTGATGCAGCAGAACATATCGACGCCTAGTGAAGCTCTAGAGATTGCAATGCGATTAGAGGCATCATCGATTGGAGATAATGCAGCCGGGATGTCGCAGATATAGACGCAGCTCGTCAGCCTGACTATACAGTTGCAAGATTTAAAGAAGAACAAGGAACAACACGATAAAGTATGGTGTACGCGATGCCAAGGAGAAGGGCATACAAAGGATAATTGCCTGGATTTCCGTAATTATTTGGTGTCAGGTGCGCCAAACCCGTTGAATGGCGGAAGTATGCCGTGGTGTTGCGTTTGTCAGGTGTTTGGGCACAGTCACGATAATTGCCCATATATGCAGAAAATGGTCACAACCCCGCAAAATATTTACTGCACATTCTGCAAGTCGGTGGGTCACGATGACAAGGATTGCCATGCATATGGGTTGCTACAGGAGAGGATGTGTGATGCATTATACGTCAAGGACGATCAACGCGCCGTGCAACAACCACAACTGCAACCGCAGGTAGCCCAGCCGCTACCGCAACTGCAGATGCAGTTTGCAGCACAACAACAACAACCAAAGCAGTTCATGCCGCAATACACTCTGATGCAAATGACTCCCCAGGTTCTAAACATTTGGAAGAATCAAAATAAGCTTAGGTTCGAGACAAGCCCATATTAACTCTATGGCCAAACCCTTACAATCTAAATATTAACTCAGATATTATCAGGTTGCAAATGGATTAAGGATACATGTTCAACATCGTAAAATACAGTCACAAAAACATTTATCTCATACATTGCTTAAACTAAAACAAAAGAATATCCCGGCATCAACATTAGACATAGGTATTACTTTCCCATCATAAACATTATCTGCAACAAAACTAGATAAATACACGAAGCTAGATTACTATTTTCAAGTTCGACCTCTCAAAATTTCCAAAGTCACCTCCTGAACCGAATAGGTTAGGGTTTCAAAGTTTTAAAACAAAACATTGAGTTTTGGTTGTCAACCATCATAAAAAACGACGACATTGATATCAATTAACACAGAACATTGTTTTCAGACATGGTATAAAAACCACAGGTTGAACCCTTAATCATTATCCAGAAGTCGAGGGTAAACCCCAGTAAACAAGTATTACATTTCAACATGTAGTAAAACTGTAGAATAAATTATAAGGGTAGGTCGAGGATTCCATCCTCCCTAAGTTTGCTTTATAGAATGTAAGCATTGCAACAACAACCATATCTTTAGAAATTGAAAGCTTCGACCATTTCAAACATAACCAACAGTTGCCACGAGAACCCACAAGGGAACTACGAGTTCGTAGTTATGCCTTTTGGGATAACTAACGCACCGACAGTGTTCATGTGTTTAATGAACAATGTTATGCATAAGTACTTGGATAAGTTTGTAGTTGTGTTCATTGATTATATTCTAATTTATTCAAATACTAAAGAAGAGCATGACGAACATTTAAGAATAATTTTGCAAGTGTTAAGAGAACATCAACTTTATGCTAAGTTCAGTAAATGTGACTTTTATAAAGATAAAATACAATACTTAGGTCACATAATCTCTAAAGACGGAATTTCTGTTGACCGAGATAAAATACGAGCAATTAATGAGTGGCTTATCCCTAAAGACATAACTGATGTACGGTCATTTATGTGAATAACATGTTACTATAGAAAGTTTATTGAAGGATTCCATAGAATTGCAAATCCAATTAGATATTTGCAAAAGAAGGGGAAGACATTTGTATGGGATAAAAAATGCCAATAAAGTTTTAAAAAGCTAAAAGAATTATTAACAAGCACACCCATATTAAAAATTGTTGATCCTAACAAAGATTTCGTTGTAGGTACTCATGCGTGCAACGATGGACTTGGTGGGGTCTTAACTCAAGAAGGTCATGCTATTGCTTTTGAGTCTAGGAAGTTAACAATCTACTAAAAGAATTGCGCAACTTACGATCTTGAGTTGGAAGCCGTAATACATGCACTAAAAATGTGGCACCATCACTTGGTTGGATGAAAGTTTATACTAATGACAGATAATAAGGGCTTAAAATACTTGTTGGATCAAACAAATCTTAATGCAAGGCAAGCTAGGTGGTTATCTTTCCTTAGCGAGTACGATTTCGAGATCCAACACATTAAAGGTAAAGAAAAAAAAGTTGCTGATGCCTTGAGCAGAAATTCCAGATTAAGTTTTGTGGCAGCAATCAGCACGTTTAAGACAGACTTGAAAAGTCAGATCGAAGAAAGAATTAAGCAAGATGAAAATAATCAAAAATTGCATGATAAGGTTGCTGCAAATTTATTTGAAAATTTAATAACAGAATACAACATTAATGAGAAAGGCTTAATGACATATAAAAACCAAATTTATGTACCTAATGTGTCAAAAGTTAAATTGTTGATTTTGGATGAAGTTCATAAAAGTCCTTATTCAGGACATCCTTATTATCATAAAATGATAACTATGTTAAGGAAGGATTATTTTTGGCCCAACATGAAGAATGAAGTGGATGAGTACATAGCTAGATGTTTTGAATGTCAGACCATTAAGGCTGGACATCAACATCCAGCTGGCCTATTGCAACCATTGCCAATTCCAGAATGGAAATGGGAAATTATAAGTATTGATTTTATTACAGGTTTACCTAAGAATCAGAAACATAATGACTCAATAAAGGGGGTTGTGAATAAACTTAGTAAATCTTCTCATTTTATTCCTGTTAAGACTACATTCAAAGCTGCTAACATTGCAGATGTGTTCATGAATCAAATCTTTTGCTTACATGGAATTCCAAAGGTAATTATTTCTGATAGAGATGCCAAGTTTACTGGAAAGTTTTAGATAACATTGTTTAAAGGTTTAAATATTAAATTAAATTTCAGTACTGCTTTACATCCACAAACTGATGGAAAAAATGAAAGGGTTAATCATATTTTAGAAGACATGTTACGAATGTATGTTAAAGATCAACCATCTAAGTGGGAATATTATTTGCATTTAGATGAATTTACATACAATAATCATTATCAAGCATCTACTAGACTTAGTCCATTTGAGATTTTATATGGAAGAAAATGCTGTACTCCTATTTCTTGGAATAACCCTGTGGACAGATTAATGTTAGGACCAGATTTGTTAAGAGAGATGTAGCTAACCGCGAAACAAGTACAAGGCAACTTAAAAGTTGCACTATCTCGGCAAAAATGTTTTGCAGATATGAAATGCACTGAAAGAGAATTTCAGGTTGGGGATCATGTTTCTATAAAGGTAAAACCCAAGAAAAGTTCTTTAAAGCTTGGGGGTTGTGCTAAACTAGCACCAAGGTACTGTGGACCATTTGAAGTCCTATCAAGGATTGGACCTGTTGTATATCAGTTGGATTTTCCATCTAACTTAAGAATCCATAATGTCTTTCACATTTATGTTTTAAAGAAGTATGTGCACGATGCTACTCATGTGTTGAATTGGAATGACATACAGGTGGAACCCGAAGGAGAGTTTCAGGTGGAACCGGACTGTATTCTCGATAGGAGGGAAATTATTCTCCGGAATTGTACCATAGGGCAGGTAAAGGTGAAATGGAAGCACCTTAGCCATGATGAAGCTACCTGGGAACTAGAAAGTAAAATGCGGATAGCATATCCAGTTCTGTTTCAGGGAGGCTCTAACGAAGAATAAGCAACATCGAGGACGATGTTGAGCTTAAGTGGGGGTGTTTGTTCCATACACGAGGGATTCACTAGAAGGCAATATAATATCACATTTATTCATATTGCGGTATTAAATATTCATGAAAACCTAAAAATTATATTGCTTATATATTAAGGGACAAAGGGTTTTTTATATTTAATGTAACAATACAAAATTACTTTGGGGTATTTTTTATATGGGCGGGCTGACAAATATCCGCAAAATGGAGGTGTTGGGATCATGACCGGATGAGAAATCAGGTTGAGGCAAGGCTCGGGCTTACCAGTACGCAAGGAAATCATGTCTTGAGGCATTCTTGAGACCAGGGGTTTTGTAGTGAAGTAGGTTTCTAGTCGATCATAGTTGAGAGACAGTGGTCATTGATAGCCAATTGTTACCAATAAACCTCAGCCAGTTGTTACCAATAGCTTTGGGAGGCTCTAAGCCTCCAGGGCCTGTTATAGGCCCTCGATAGGCCTTGGGGGCTCGAATACCCAAACACTCGTGCCTATTACAGGACTTGGGAGGTTTATTCATCCTCCTAGAGCTTGTTATAGGCTCTGGGGGCTTGGATACCTAGCCTACAATAGGCTTAGTCAGCGATTGAGGAATTGCAACATGTAATATAAATGTTGTACTATGTGCATTGGCTCTAGTGACATACAAGAGGTAATCTCCTATCTCTTCATTAGACCATTAGATGTTGCAAATCATAATGATATGTGGTTGAGTAATTGTATTGTGGGTGAATTAATCTGCATCCACAATATACATCGAAAGAAGCAAGGTGCATTGTAGAATGCGTGTGGGGTCATAAGAGGGGTATCATATCAATACACTAGGTATAAATATAAAGGGGTATAAAAAATGTTAATGAAAAAATTGATACATACAATATCTAGTGAAAATACGGGTTTTTTTTAAATTGGGAAGGCATATTGGGAGGGGGTTAAAAAAAAAATTTGGAAGGTATTTTCAAATATTTAGTGAAATTAGGGTTATTGTTTCATATGCCACGAACGAGCGTGCTATGATAGCGGTTTATTGAATGAAGACCCCGTGGTAACATACCCCTTTTTGCTGAAAAACATTTTATGTTGGAAACATTATCTTAACTTTTATTGTAAAGTTTCATATTGGACAAGTGTCCAATGATGACTGTAATTTGCACAATATTTTATTATTAAATAAATTAAATAAGAGACAAACACCTAAGGAGACTGTTGAAAGAGTGTTTACTGACCCACTAGGTGGAATGGAATCTGGGGTAGAAGGCAATGGACAAGTGGCAGCATCATGAGGCAAGTAACTAGCTATTGGTATGGGACAACTCCCTTGAATTATGGTTATAGTGCCCTGAAAGATGGGACTGGAGCTTGAGACTCATTTATTGAAAACTGACCACTAAATACCTAAGCAATCTTTTTAATAGCCATCGAATTTTGGACTGAGGTTCATCACTTTTCCTGATGAGGAAAATTACCTTGGGGTTCTGCTGTTTGCACCAAGAGATTCGATGAGGGGAAATGCTATTTTTTTTAATCATGGTGTAAGTCTTCCTGATTTACTGTTGAGTGCAGAGTCTTAAAAGCTGAGGAGCAAGTCTTTGTTGATTGCTGGCTAAATAATTTATCAGTTCCTTGCTTCTACACAAAATCTTCTACCTAGTGGTTCAATGAAAAGGCTTGGGGGTCCAAAGGAGGCAAGTAGATTGGCTGCTTCTTCTGGAGAAGGTTGGGAGGAACAGGCCTCCTCGGGTGTTTGTCCACCCTATCTATAGTTATAGGTTCTACTTGTCATTTCAGTCTCTAAGTTGTTAATTTACTTTCTGTAAATTGTTAATTTAGTACTCTTTAGCTAACAAATGATAATGCATAAGTATAAATGTGATTTTCTGATCTGTTTAGGATTTTGTAAACTATTGAATAGATATATGAATTGATAAAATGCCTCTACTGTATTTTTCCCCATACCGTTTTCTATATAGTACTCTAGTACAGAGAGTAAAGATTAGATAGATGAAAGATAGACTAAATGTCAAATGAATGAATAGACTAACACTATTGTGTTTTTTTAATATTTCTTATAATTATTTACTGTAATATAAATTATATATTTCTAGACTCGGGAAATATAACAACATTTCATATTTCAGGCCTTATAATATTTTATGTTACTTGGTATTAGAAGTAAACAATTCATTTCTGTACAAAACCTAGGGCTTTCACTTTAAGTCATTTATTTCCTTTCAGAAGGGTTATGCTATGCATTCTCTTATTAATCCTTTCAAACAGTATAGTGATATAATTTCATTTTATTTCTTTCTTCAACATTCATGAAATATGATAGCTGCAAAATAAACATTACTAATTAAATAGAATTGCTACCAAGTACGTATATCTTTAAATAGATTGTTATACATTACAAACAATAGCATTGTTGTATAGTACATAGTATTCATATCTTTTATTTGGATTTATTTATCATACTGCAGTTATAAATTCAAAATATTTCTTTTGTAGAATAAAAACCCTATGGTTCCAACCATAGCTTCTTCATCATAACACTTAGAATTTCTACAACACTTATCAAACCAAATAATTAAAAACAAAGTTCGACCTTTTTTAAAACATTTTCTTACATAACGAACTCCAGGTTCGAAACTCTTGGAAGAATCAAAATAATCTTAGGTTCGAGACAGGCCCATATCAACTCTATGTACAAACCCTTACAATCGAAATATTAACTCAGATTTTATCAGGTTTCAAATATATAAAGGATACATGTTCAACATCGTAAAATACAGTCACAAAAACAATTATCTCATACATTGCTTAAACTAAAACAAAAGAATATATCGGCATCAACATTAGATAGAGGTTTTATTTTCCTATCGTAAAAATTATCTACAACAAAACCATATAAATACACGAAGCTAGATTACTATTTTCAAGTTCGACCTCTCAAAATTTCCAAAGTCACCTCCTGAACCGAATAGGTTAGGGTTTCAAAGATTCAAAACAAAACATTGAGTTTTGGCTCTCGGCCATCATAAAAAATGATGAAATTGATATCAATTAACACAGAACATTGTTTTTAGACACGGTATAAAAACCACAGGCTGAACCCTTCATCATTATCTAGAAGTCGAGGGTTAAAACCCTGGTAAACAAGTATTACATTTCAACATACAGTACAACTGTAGAATACATTATAAGGGTAGGTCTAGGATTCCATCCTCCCTACGTTTGATTTACAGAATTTAAGCATTGCAACAGTGACCATATCTTCAGAAGTTGAAAGCTTCGACCATTTCAAACACAACCAACAGTTTCCAGGAGAACCCACAAGGGAAACTGTTAGGCAGAAATATTGTCGTTTAATTTCGTTGTAGTATTTTTCCAACCATTTAATTTGTCAATCCGAGGTTCGTAGGCTTATGAAGCACATGCAAAGTATATGCAGGACTGAAGTGAAATTAATCTAATCTAACCCCCCCTTGCTAATGGCTAATTGCTAATCTAATTCTCCCTGAAGCTGAAACACACTGCTGAACGTAAATTGCATAAAAGAAAGACAACATATGAAGAGCAACGAGACAACACATGTGATCACATTAACAATAAAGAAATCTTAATTTACATCACACAAATCAATGACAAATCATCAAAACTAGATTATGAACAAAAGCTGAGAATCCCCTTCTCCATATTACAAAGTCAAGACTAACTTCTACAATTTGAGACTAATCTCCTCCTAATCTACTACTACCTACATATCCCCAAAATGAAGAGAGAGCAATCTCTTTTATACATGAATTTCTTTGAGAAGTAAATAACCATCTCATAATGATAGATCCACTATTCTCTCAACTACTCTAAACTAGTTTTCTATTATTACAAAATATGATCCATTCAAATCCTCCACATGTCTCTCACAAATTCTCCACATGTTTCTCATACATCCTAAATAAGGTATGCCAACCAAATCTCCATGATCTTCTCCTTGGAATATTCTTTGAATAACTATCTCCATGAAATGATGGAGGAGATATTCGAGGAGTCTTTCTTTGAATTGATCCTTCTATATTCCTACACATTACAAAGCTCATCCATACTTGAGATATTAGTAAAAAACATGCTATTTCCCAAAATTTAATCATACATAAATTCACTTATAATACTAAAATGAATAAAGTGGAAAATAATAAGATGAAATTCAAGTATATGTATGGAAATGGTATGATGAAAGGTTAATGGGACAATGAAATGTGAAGAATAGTGAAAGGTAAAGTGGATGAAAATGGGACATTTTTGAGGCCCAACATACTCCCCAACTGAACCTGTTGCATGTCCTCATGCAACCTTGCATGGATCTGCTTAAGAACTTTTAGCATATGAACTTTGGCTTTGCTTGATGATGTATTTTAAATGTTTCCAGGATGTGCATCACATGAGTAACATCTTTAATTTTCTTATGGTTGGTTCTTGTGTAATAGCCATAAAGAATGTTGGTTCTTGTGTTAACAACATTTATTTCATGATGCGAAATGTATGAGTAACAACTAATATTTTCTTTTAAATGCAAGGGATGTTGGTTCTTGTGTAAACAACATTCATTCCATCATCTGTTTTCTTGCTACAATAATTAAACCATACACTCACTAGAAATAATAAGTCATCAACTATGTATAAGCAAGTGTCACTGTGCATAAGAAATCATTTTCTTTATGAATCATGCTAATATGTATATCCATGTGTATGAAGCAAAGTGCAACAAAGGATTAGTTGGAAAAGAAATGTTGGTGAAAGGTACATGGGATGAAAAAAATGGAGTGATGGTAGTGGAAGAATGGAATGATGGTAGCGAAATGATGATAGTGGATACAGTTCAACTTTAAAATGGAAGGTTTTGCGGAGTAATAGCTCTTGAGTAACAACTACTGGAGTAACAGCTGCAAAAGTGGGCAAATCTCGTGGAGTAATAGGTGGTATTGCAACAAACTTCCTGAGATAATATCTCACAAACTACGATCTGGGTTTGGTTGAAATTTGGAAAGCAAGTTTCTATAAGTCCAATGCATCTCCATACAAAATTTTAGAAAAACCCACATCACGGCTTTCAAGAAAAATGCAAATTGGCTGTAGGTGATGATGGGAAGTTTGGCACAATCACAGTTGGTGTTGCAGAGAACTTCCTGAGCTAATATCTCACAAACTACGATCTGGGTTTGGCTGAAATTTGGCAAGCAAGTTTCTATAAGTCCAATGCATCTCCATACAAAAAATCAGAAAAACCCACATCACGGATTGAGCTGAAACTTGCCAATTTTGTTCATTATAATATTATCCACTCCCTGTTCAAAAATCATGAGGATCCAATGTATGGTTTGTGAGATATACTCAATTCAAATTCTGCATTTTATATGAGGAACATTATGCATACGAATAAATTGTCACAAAATATTTCCTGTCCTCTGAAAATATGATTGCATTTGAGATCCTATAGAGTGTTCAGCAACCTCTATCTCATCCTCCCCAACTGAACTCGTTGCATGTCCTCATGCAACTCGGCATGGGTTATGAAAGTGAAAAATGAAATGGAGCGTGGTGAGGGAGTTTTCCAAATTATTCATTACTAGCATGTAAGGAATTGCATGATTAAAATTCAGAAAACAAAATACGTCCACTTACCCAAGAATGACGATGAACTATGTAATAGGAACGTGGTTGGTGATGTTGTTGGTGCAACTGCTGGATCAGAGAAGATGTCACTGCTGCAAGATCATAAAAATGTAACTGAAATTGCTGCTGCTGAATCATGGAGAATGCGATTGCCGTGACTGGATCATGGGAAGTGAAGGAATCAGAATTGTGGTAGTCTCATATAGTTGAAGTCATGCTACTGTAACTGTCGAGGGAGTCATGAAAAAGTGTATAGTCTTCACCCACTACAAAACCTAATGGTACAATTTTAGTCATGCGAATAAATGTGTCGATGTCGAGCATGAAAAGAAGTCATTGGATTACCGACCATTGATGAATGTCGTTAACCAATGCGAGGCAAACTCACCATTGATGTCAATGAGTGCCAAGGTACTTGAGTACATCTTGCAAAATTTGAATAGATGTGCTGATGTCGAGGCATTTGCAAGATATGACGATCAAGGGACATTGATGTATTCCCATGATTGTTAGCGAGAGAACTTTCCATTAGGGCATGCAAGCCTCCAGGTACTCAAAAAGGAACTCTAGTCTATATCCCAGATAAGGTGCTGAGGTCGATGGGGCAAGACTTGTTGAAAGTTAGGCCTTAAGGAATCCCACATCAGTCAACACGAGTTTTTACAAAACGATTGGTAGGACTATAGAAAAGATCTTAGTAGAAACAGTGCTTATGGAAAGGGAATGTAATTAGGGAGAGGGAACTGGATGTTCTTATTCAGAAGGAAAACTAAAATGGAAAAAAAAAATGAACTGAAAAAGATAAAGGGATGTATGCGACTCAGAAAGATAGGTGTGTGAAGTCATGACAAATAAGGCAATGGAAAGTGGACTTCACATGGAGGACTAATGTGCTTTGAAGGAGAGATGTGGGTAAACATTTGTGATGCAAATGGGTTTATGAATGGTTTCTGTGTAACAACAAACGTCATGATGTTTATGATGAGTAACAGCTCCTTCAAGCTGTCTATCAAAGCATGTTTCTCAACAAAAATTGTGATTCTTGAAAAATCACTTCAGCATAAAAATTGATCGTCTGTGCACCTGAAAAAGCTTAGTACAAATCCTGCATGAAAGCTTGTGAGGAGTTCAAAAAACATAGCATGTAGAAATAAGTATGAATGCAGCAAATTGCAAAAATAAAATACGTTTTATACTTGCTGCCGTTGTGCACTTGTTTCATCGTCGATTACTGCCAAAGTGACTCCAAGAAACAAATTAGCATTTAAATGTAAAAAACATGTTCGATATTCAAGAAATTGGAATGTCCATTTGCAATTTTGAATTTTTATTTTTATAATGTTTTTCTTCCTTTTCATGGTTTTATAATTTTTATTGTTTTTGTTTTAAACAGAAAAATGATGCAAAAGAAAAGATGTCAATCAAAATACTCAAAATCAGAGAACTGACAGATATGCAAATCTGCATGTCGTCACATGTTATTAGTCTCAACTTCATCAAATCTTACCATGTGAATAAGTAACAGTTTGTTGATACCTATCAATCGATCCTGAATAATGTAACATACTGCGTGCAAGAGTATGATCTTCATTAAATTGCTGGAAATAAACACAAACGTTGATACTGAATAGAGAAACTTGCTGCCTGCAAAAACACATCGATCATAGATGCTGAGTCATGCAAATTTTATTGTCTCCGCCCTTCAAATTGTTCATTCTGCTACCAAAAGTTGACACAGGAAGCATGTTGTCTTCTTTCAACCTTTCTTTCCCTCTGTAGACTTAGTCCCAACTTCTACCAATATCTAGGTTTGCAATATATTCTCATGCTTGTTAGCTAGAGTTTACAAAGTGCAACTTTTTGTTTGCGTTATAATCTCAGTAAGAATATTATCATCAAGGAAAGCTTACTCTGAATTTTTTTTTTCCATCAATGGGAAGATAGACTCAGACAAAAATTTGAAAAATTAGATCCATAGTCGTACCAAAAGCATATGATACTGCACATATCGCCTTTGCTGCTACTTTCTGAACTTCTACACAAGCAAGGAATGTCTGCATCATCCTATCAATACTTTCACTCTTAATTCCTCTTCCTTACATTGAAACTGTAAGGTTAAAGCTAGATCTTCCATTCCTGCTACTCCATTCAAGTCCCTTGGCAATGACCGTGGTGGTGTTTTGTGAATTTTTCTTTGGAGATTTTGAAGTCTACCCCATAAGTATTGATCTGCTCCTGCTATTGCCGAACGAATGCTCCACTCCATAATAGATGATTACATAAATTTCTCTGAGGAGAATGAGAAATCGAACCCCCAACTTGTGATCTGTAACAGCTGAAGCACAGCTGTAACTACTAACAAATTTGATAATGTGAAACACAGTTGTAACTGTAGATCTGGAAATTACATGTTTATAGAACCGGCTGTATATCACAAACTACGGTTTTGTTTGGCAATTTCCTTGCGAGTCAAGTAATTGAGGCCATTATGCACAAAACCCATGTCCCATATTTTTGAGATTCATTTCCATCTTCCCGCAAATCAACACGCAAATCAAGGTGTTCTTATCTGGCATGCGTTTTTGCAGGTGATTTCGTGGAATTGGAATCCCAAGGACCTCGCATGATGATTTGCACGATGTGTAATGGTTTGCGAAGGGGCAGGCGATATAAGAGGAACGATGGAGGAATATAGAATTGAGTGATCGTAACAGGGGAAGGCGATATATGACAGTGATATTTATGGGATTTGGTTCCATTGTCTCCAGATGAGGAATATAGAATTGAGTGATCGTAACAATACGTGGATTTTGGCCGAGGAAACTCCAACTATACCCTTGAAATCCTTATGACGACAGGCATGCTTAACTAAGATTTAGTTTGTCTTTCAACAAAAAACGTGATTCTCTGTCAACCACTTGCCTGAAAATAAATGCTCTTTCGATATCGTAATTGACCACGGGCGCCTCAACCTTTTAGAACAATGAGTTCTTATCATCGGTCCAATGTTTTTGGTATTCACCCTACCCCTTATCGATGCTTTGAGTCCATGACAGAACTGCTGCAATTGGTTGAAATAGAGGCTATTGCAGCAAAAACAAATGTCAAAGGACAAAGTTTTTGTATAGTGAAACCAAGGCCAACACCTCAAACATGACAATTTGATTTTTCTTGGCCCTAGCCAGACATGTTCAAACATTCGGTTTTGGGCAAAATTTTGTCTTTGGCAGGTTCAATTTGCAAGTTTCATTCTAAGTCAAATGGTCTTTCATCAGGTGGATAAAATGTGAAAGGCAGAGATAGAGACAAGGTTGTAGACAAGAGGCCTTTGAGTGTTTTGCAGGTTTTATCATTTAATTGCTTGCTGCAGGTTTTAGCATGTCCAGAAAACGCAATTCAATTGATTGCAAGTGGGACACACACAGTTTCAGTCACAATTTCAGCTTGGAGCTACTCTTCAACATGGAAAAAAGCATCTCTTATCTCGCATAAATTGCAAACCTTTTATTATATTTTTGAGTTTTGTTTTTATTGCATTCCTAAATAATCCTAATGCACCTACTATTTGTTATTTGTAGATCGAAGGATGGATGCGCAAATTTTTTTTTTTTTTTTTTTCTAAAAAAAATGTAAAACAAATTAGAATTTTTTTTTTAGCAAATGGACATAAATAATTTGCAAAATGAGGATGGAATCGATTAAGCATGGTTGAAAAACATTAAAATTTATTCATTCCTGAAAAACGTTAAAAGCATCCTACTTTCTGATCCTCAGATCGCACGAAGCACGGAGGAGAGCATACTTATTCTGGGTGAAAGCAAAAACTGAAAAATCCTACCTACTCTACACTAATTAAAATTCATAAAGAAGCTACGTGTAGTTAAATATCCAGTGTAGACATTCACGTAACAACAGTAAGAATATATTCTGTGTTAATTTTGCAAATAGAAAGTGAGGATAAACATAAATGTGTGAAAGTAGTTGCTGTGCCTGTGAATTAACTAGAAAAAAAAAGAAAAACTAAATTGACTTAACCTGGTACTTGCTTGACACCATCATTCGATAGGGATTTCATAGGCGTAGTTTTCACTCCTCTGATCATGCTGCAAATCCTTGTTGTCCTCCTCGACCTCCTGCTCGCATAATTGTTCCTCATCTAATGTGCAGGATTCTTCGTATGTTAATTCTTCATCTATTTCTGGAGGAGTAATTACGCTCTCGGCTGCTTTCAAGATCTTCTCTTCGTGAGAAGAGGAGATCCCTACTTTTGCAAGGATCTGAGTGAGCTATTCCAAGCTTAAACTCATTGTTAAATCATTTTGAAAAAGGGATTCTTACAACACCCAAATCCAAATGAAAATAAAATAAAAACACTCCAGAAAAAAACACTTTGTACAAAAAAAACATTACTCTTCACAGTTGCAAAAACACACTTGCAGGAATTGAAATCTACACTACCACACTTGCAGAAATTGAAATCTACACTACCTCACTTGCAGGAATTGAAATTTACACTACCACACTTGCAGGAATTGAAATCTACACTTCAATCCATCGTGCTTCCCCGACAACAGTGCCAAAATGTTAGGCGGAAATATTGTCGTTTAATTTCGTTGTAGTATTTTCCCAACCATTTAATTTGTCAATCCAAGGTTTGTAGGCTTACAAAGCACATGCAAAGTATATGCAGGACTGAAGTGAAATTAATCTAATCTAAACCCCCCTTGCTAATGGCTAATTGCTAATCTAATTCCCCCTTAAGTTGAAACACACAATTGCTAATCTAATGCTGGAAGCTGAAACACACCGCTGAAAGTAAATTGCATAAAAGAAATACAACATATGAAGAGCGACGAGACAACACATGTGAGCTCACATTAACAATAAATAAATCTTAATTTACATCACACAAATCAATGACAAATCATCAAAACTAGATTATGAACAAAAGCTGAGAATCCCCTTCTCCATATTACAAAGTCAAGACTAACTTCTACAATTTGAGACTAATCTCCTCCTAATCTACTACTACCTACATATCCCCAAAATGAAGAGAGAGCACTCTCTTTTATACATGAATTTCTTTGAGAAGGAAATAACCATCTCATAATGATAGATCCACTATTCTCTCAACCACTCTCAACTAA
Source organism: Larix kaempferi (assembly GCA_027924585.1). Classification (NCBI taxonomy): domain Eukaryota; kingdom Viridiplantae; phylum Streptophyta; class Pinopsida; order Pinales; family Pinaceae; genus Larix; species Larix kaempferi. Next base: position 1,194,015 of record BSBM01000486.1, on the reverse strand, counting down.
TTTGCTATTATTACAAAATATGATCCATTCAAATCCTCCACATGTTTCTCATACATCCTAAATAAGATATGCCAACCAAATATCCATGATCTTCTCCTTGGAATATTCTTTGAATAACTATCTCCATGAAATGGTGGAGGAGATATTCGAGGAGTCTTTCTTTGAATTGATCCTTCCATATTCCTACACATTACAAAGCTCATCCATACTTGAGATATTAGTAAAAAACATGTTATTTCCCAATATTTAATCATAAATTCACTTATAATACTAAAATGAATAAAGTGGAAAATAATAAGATGAAACTCAAGTATATGTATGGAAATGGTATGATGAAAGGTTAATGGGACAATGAAATGTGAAGAATAGCGAAAGGTAAAGTGGATGAAAATGGGACATTTCTAAGGCCCAACAGAAACCACCGAGACTTACCACTTACACACAGTAGTTCTCACTTAACTGGAGCATAGAACCCTGTAGATGACAGAACCTGCATGAACACAGAAGGAGGTTAAATTTTATCCAAAAGTTAAACAAAACATTGACGATTGCAACCATACGAAAGCTACAGGTAAGACATTACCTTGAAAATTAAAACCGAAGGTTGAAAAGGATAACATCTGTAACTAGTTCGAATCCAGAGACACTCGCACTTCACTTGGTGAATACAGTTAACACATTTACAGAAGTGACTCGGCTCCTTAAACCCCGAAGACTATCAACCCTTCCCTGTGAATCATGGTATTGAACACGAGGAAGAAGTCCTCTTGAACTAGCTTCGAAGATGAACACCACTACAACTGGCATGATTTTTCCTGAGACTTTCGAATACCAAAACATTGCAGTAAACCTCCACACCAGAGCTTGGTTCTTAAACTATCAACTTGTAACAGTAACCACTCTCAGGTCACGGGTTCAAATCACGGGAGGAGCTCTCAAAGCCTGTTATCAAACCCTAAGCTTTCGCAGGCCGTTTGGCCTCTCCCCAGAACCACTCTCTAACACATTGAATGCTTAAGAAAACAACAATTATGAAACTCAGTGGAGATTAGGGTTATTTCCCAAAGGCCGAGAGCATCTCCAGATCAACGGTGGAGATCCTGCATAGAAATCCCAAGCAACTATTGATTTTAAAACACTTTAATACACTTTCCATCACACATTCCAGCTCAAAAAGACACTAGGGCGAGGATTGGTACAGCTTGACAATATTGATATTGACCTTACAACTTTTCACATGACAATCGACACGTAATATGCCACTAAGATCTCCCATGAATGTGGTAGATAGGAGTGTTTAATCCCAAGGTTGGATTACGAATGTCTTCCAGCACATATCCAACTTCATGATTATGACCTTGTGTTTATCATACGTTGGCTAGGTTTGCAACCCTATCATATATATATTTCAATATAAGTCATAGTTTACATTAGGACAATGAATCAAATAGGCATCAATATTATGTTCTAAAAGTTTCACATGGACGCTCGTATAATCATGTAATTTCATATTTGAGCCAAGACATAACTTTATACGTATAGGATTTGCATATAGTTTTTATGCTATAAGATTTGCATAGGATTTGCATATAGTTTACACTATAGGAATTCATTGGAAGTTGTATATAGTTCACACTATTTGGACAAGCATGTAAATGATATATAGTTCATCCATTATAGGAAATCGCATGGAAAATTACATTTAGTTAACATGTTATAGGAATATTTGGTACCTTGCATATAGCCTAGGTATTGTAAAGGCACATCATCCTTTTTACAAATAATTGCATTGTCATATTATATTAAACTATTGCTACAATAACCTAGTTCATCATTTAAATGTTAAACAAAGAAATGTATAAAATTGTATAGTTTATACCTATAAACTTTAGACGAGTCGCATTATAAGTACCTCCTCAGGTCATGCTTGTATAACATAGGATATTAAATAAATATGAAACTACAAACCAGAGTTACCTTAGCATCAAACTCTAATTTCAGATTTTTCACATCATTAATAGCTATCTCCACGGAGTACCTTAGAAACTTATACAAAATCATTGACGGCTAACTGAAAGTGCATTTTAAAACATACTGGTATTACTTGATCCGATGTGTCACCCTTACCTGTCATCTATGAAAAGGAAGGTTCAAATGCTTTAGCATAAATGCTAAGTAAGCCTCGGGGTACCCATAGGACCTCTTTCATCATCAAAAGAAGAACAATAGTTAGCACTTATAAACTTTAATATTGTTTGAGCATCCATATAAGTAATCTAAGAATACAGCTGAGACAAGGAAACATACAATGGCATCTTAATGTAGACTTTAATTTCATTTCATAACAAGATGATAAACAATACATTGTATGATAGTTACAAACATGTATTCCGGCATGATGACATAGAAGCATTAATTATAATTATGCACAATTAGTACATGCATTAAATGCTATATTGAATAATTTTAAATTTTGTGAATTTTTGGGGTGTTACATGTGGTATCAGAGCGCGAGTTCAAACTCTAGGTTTGAAATAGGCTCACGCGCGCAAAACAAAAAATAAAAACCAGAAAGTTTATGTTACGAACTTTTAATTTTGCTTCTGTACAAAACAGTTTGACATTTAATTTGTAGGGATGGAAATACTGGAGGAATTAGCAGAGGACAAGTCTCCTCGTAATGAGCATAATAATAACAATAATCATGAAGGAATATATGTTGAATTAAATAATCAATCTTCCAAACTTCTACGTATTGTAAAAGATTTAAAATCTGAGATAAGAACTATTAAAGAAGAAAATGAATGCATTTTGAAGGCGCAAGAAGATGCCTCACTGATTGGGAAAGTCATAGAAGATGCCTCTTCGACAGCAAAATACAAGATCCTTCCCCACCAATTTGAGTTGTTGTGTATGCCCTTGAAACTCATCGGTGGGCCAAATTCATTTCATTCTCATCAAATTGGACACTGAGTATTGTATGGATTCATGGCTCATTCACATGAAAATTGATGTCATCACCCATCACTTGGGAATACCATTTCTTCATCGATTGAAGGAGGGGGGATATCCTCCCGTTGGTGTCTTGGTTGGGATGTGTGCGGGTGAGTGGGGAGATGTCTACCAAGCTATAGATGGCGTGGCAGCCCCAGCTGACCTTTAGGAGGATTTCTTGACTGGCATGTCGTCGAGATTTCATGTGCGATAATTGGGAGCATGTCTCTATTTGATCCTTTTGGCTATAATTAACGTTGATAGTCTGTCATATGCAACATGTCAGTCCTAATGCTTGGGTAGATGTCTTATACAGTCATCACAACTATAGTGAAGTCTTTAGTCTCAATGCTCTAATATGGGATGAAATTTTTGTCTCGCTTAATGCTTCGTATGAGGTGGAGCTGTTGGGATGTGGGGAATAGCTTTTTGGGACGATATTGTTTAATTTGTAGTTCTGTGTCGAATGCTTATCTTGAGCTATAATGGATATCCGATGTAATTTTCTTTTTGCCAAGTAATATATGAAGTTATAGCTTATAAAAAAAACCTTATATTAGAAACCATATCTAGTGTTCTAAACTTCAAAAATATGAGCACCACATCTCACTTCTAGGCTAAATATCCCCTATGGAGGGCCAATATGGTGGTTTTGGACCACACACATGGACACCCCCATAGTAAGATCTCTAAATCTATCTGCATTGCTAAAATTTAGTAAAATATTGTACAAATTCATTATCAAAATTGTAATTTTCCATTGTCAGTGTGACACAACTAAAAATGACTAACATAAATGACTAATTCACATTAATTGTTGTTAGATAGTCATATTTATATTCCTGTGACTGAATTAGTCATTTATGCTAGTCATTTTTATTTTAGTCACTTGTTATATAGCCATATATTTTATCCCGTGACTAAATTAGTCATTTATCTTAGTCGTTTTTAGTTGGCTTATTTAAAATTTCTCAATTTTAGTCATTTATCCCTTGAAAAAATAGTGGTGAATAAATGTTTTAGTCACCTAGTCACTTATCTCTCATTTTGTACAAGTGGATGGCTCATCTCAAAGTTCTACAAATACTTTGGTACAGAAACTAGATGTGTATTTTCAGTTGAATCCAATGGTCGAAGAGGATGACTTAAAAATGGCCATTTTGCATCTTGAAGGGGAAGCCAATGATTGGTGGTTCCATTTTCCGAAAACCTTGGGGCATGATCAGGTTACAACATATGGATAATTTTTTGGCAGCGTATTAGAAATATCTGAGCAAAAAGACCCAGAATTTCCTTTCAAAGAACTAGCCCAATTGAAGCAAGTTGGAACCCCTGCTGAGTATATGTTGGAATTCCAAAAATTATCAGTTAAGGTGGCTGATATATCTATGGTGAGGTTAGTATTACTCTTTACTGAAGGTTTGGATGAACCCTTAAAAGGTTTAGTTAAGTCCCACAAATCAAATTCATTGAAGGATGTCATGAACTTGACAAGAGATCTACAAAATGTGCTACTTAGGACAAAGTTTCAACCCAAGCCTAACTTCCCTTCCAAATTTAGATTTGAAAAGAAGCCTTGGCAAAGAGATGCATTTGAAAAGAATAATAAAGAGGGACTAAATAGGGAATAACTTAGAAGAAAAAAATTGTGTTACACATGCTTTCAACTATGGGCACCAGGGCATAAATGTACCAAGGAAAAAGCACAATACCTTGAAGTATTTTCTGATAATGATGAGTATGAAGGGGGTATGGAGGAAGAAGGACATATTTCAGATCAAGAAGAGGGATATGATACAGTAGAAAAAGGAAAAAAAGAAGAAAATCATCCTTCACCTAACAAAGCAAGTATGGTAGTACTTTCAGTAGTGCCTCGTTATCACACTATTCGATGCAAGGGAGTGGTACTAGGACAAAGGGCATAGGTATTGGTAGATGGAGGAGCCACACATAAATTCATTGATGTAGACATGGTATAAATAAGGAAGATATCTACTAAACCATTTGATGGCTTCACATTCATCATTCCAGGCCACAACACTATGGAGTGCAAAACATGGGTTCCAAAGCTGCAAATCACCATAGGTAATTACACCTTTTTTTATAGTTTTTATGTGGTTATTGTTGCTGATTCTAATATGGTACTGGGAGTGAAATGGTTGTACTCTATAGGGGAGCATATAGTGAACTATCAAATTCCTGAAATGAAATTCCAAGATTAGGAAGGAATACAAAGGGTTGTGAGAGGGCAACACACCTATCTGAATCAAGTAGTGACCTCCCACAATATGAGATCCATATTGAGGCATGGAGACATAGAATGGGTTGTTGAATGTTTCATCACCTCTCCAAAGCCAAACATAAAGGTTTTTGAACACCCAAGGGAGGTAGAGAAACTACTACGAAAGTATGAAATTTGTTTTGGAGACCTTCGACATGGTAGACCACCTGATAGGGGGGTTGAGCACAACATTGTTTTGGAGGAGGGTACTTCACCCATCCAAATACCACCATATAGACATCCAAAAACATTCAAAGATGAAATTGAAAAGGCCATACAAGAACTCCTAGAGCTGGGACTCATTAGACCAAACTCTATCCCTTATGCATCTTCAGTAGTGTTGGTGAAGAAAAAATATGGAAGCTTAAGGATGTGTATAGACTTTAGAACTTTGAACAAGAAGACAATCAAGAATAGGTATCATATCCATAGAATTGATGAGCTCATGGATGATCTATTTGGGGCAAAGTATTTCTCCAAAATTAATCTTAGATCAGGTTACCATCAAATTCGAATGAAGGAAGAATATGTGCAAAAAACGGCTTTTAGATGTCACTATGGCCACTTTGAGTTTCTTGTTATGCCTTTTGGATTAACTAATGCTCTAGCCACATTCCAAGCATGCATGAATAGGATCTTTTTGCAAGCAGCTTAGAAAGTTTGTTTTAGTTTTCTTTGATGACATTCTCATTTACAACAAAACTTGAGAAGAGCATTTGCATCATTTAGAGGTTGTGCTGAAAAGTTTGCATGAACAATCCTTGTTTGCTAAGTTGTCTAAATGTGAATTTGCGATGAAGGAACTTTCATATATTGGGCACATTATTGGAAAATAAGGATTGAAAGTGAACATGGAAAAAATAAGGGCTATCCTTGAATGGCAAACACCAAAAAACATCACATAATTAAGAGGCTTCATTGGAATATGCACCTATTATAGGAAGTTTGTGAAAGGGTTCTCCAAATTGACTTCTCCACTCACTGAGTTGACCAAGAAAGATGCTTTCAAGTGGAATGAAGAGGCTGAAAAGGCCTTCCAAAAAATGAAAGAGCTAATGAGTAGTTGTCTAGTACTTGCATTACCTGATTTTTCTAAACCTTTTGTTTTGGAATGTGATGCTTCAAGTGAAGGGATAGCAGTTGTCCTAAAGAAAAATAAACACCCTATAGCCTTTGAGAGTAGAAATTTGCAGCCACATGAGAAGCTTTACTCCATCTATGACAAATAAATGTTGGCCATCATGCATACCTTGGCCAAGTTTAGACAATACTTGGTGGAAAAAATTTTTGTGGTGAAAATTGATCACAATAGTGTAAAGCACTTCCTCGCCCAAAATGATATTTATTAAAGGCAACAAAAGTGGGTAAGAAAGATCAAAGCTTTTGATTTTGATATTGAATATGTAAAAGGGAATAATAACATTGTAGTAGATGCATTATCTAGAAGACCTTAATTTTCTCTCATGGACATTTCAAAAGATTGGAAGAAACATGCTAATGGTTGAATATGCCAAAGATAGTTTTGCTTGTGATGTGTTAGATGGGGTCAAAGGGGATAATAACTACAATATTTTGAATGGGATGATATATTATAAGGGTATAATTTATTTGGTTCAAAATTAAAAACTCAAGTACAAGATTTTGCAAGAAGCACATGATTCCCCCCTGACTGGCCATCCGGGGATCTTCAAAACTTATAGGCAATTAAGGCAAAGATTTTTTTGGAAAGGGAAAAAGGATGATGTTCTAAAATATGTGAATGAATGTAAGGTATGTCAGCAGAAAAAATATGAACTCACATTCCTAGCTGGTTTATTGCAACCATTGCCCATTCCGGAACAAAAATGGGAGAGTATCTCAATGGACTTCATCATAGGTTTTTCCAAATATTTGGGCAAGGATTGCATATACGTGGTAGTGGATAGGCTGTCCAAATTTGCTCATTTGTTTTCTATTACATCATATTTTAGTGCTACATAAGTGGCTGATATTTGTTTTAAAGAAATCTTCAGATTGCATGGGCTCCCCAAGAGCGTTGTAAGTGATACAGATAGCAGATTCATGGGTGCTTTTTGGCAAGAAATTTTCAGATTGGTGGGTACTCAATTGACTCCAAGCACAAGCTATAATCCAAAAAATTATGGCCAAACAAAGAGAGTGAATAAATGGTTGGAAGGGTACCTAAGGAACTATGTGGGAGAGTAGCAAAAAGCATGGGTAAAATAGCTACACTTGGGTGAGTTTTGCTACAACACCACTTTTCATATGTCAATAGGAATGTCTCTTTTCAAAGCATTATATTGCTATGAAGTACTCACCTTTTTTGAGCATATATTTGGTGATAATAGATCCACAAAATATAAATATTGGGTGGAAGAGAGCCAAGAAATTTTAAAGCTTTTGAAAGACAACTTGCAGGTTGCCCAAAATCAGCAAAAACAATATGCAGATCAACATAGGGAAGAAAGGACCTTTCAAATCAATGATTTGGTATATCTGAGATTGCATCCATATAAACAAACATCCTTGAAAAAAAAGGGAGCAGAAAAGCTAAATCCAAGATACTACATGGCACATACAAGGTAGTTCGGAAGGTTGGGGAGGTAGCATATGAGTTAGAACTTCCATAAGGAAGTGAAATCCACAATGAATTTCATGTTTCATATCTAAAGAAGGATTTTGGTCAGAAAATTTTCATTTCATAAACTTCCTCCTTTGGATGATGAAGGTCAGCTCATACTTGTTCCAGAAAAAATTTGAAGACAAGGGAAATAAGATTAAGGAGTAGAACTATCAAAGAGTACTTGGTACAATGGAAGGATCTACCAAGTGAAGATGCCACATGGGAAGAGGAACAAATTTTGCAGCATCCAAATATGAATTTGCTTGAGGGAAAGAAATATTGGGTGGGGAGGACTGTAATGTCCTCATTCAAATAAACTCATGATAGGAAAATTCCACCAATCCTACTAGTTCCCTAGGTTGGGTGGAGATATTGGGATTTGAAATAAGGGGGTTAATAAATGATGTTTGGACATTAGAATGGCATAAATATTTAATAAATGAGATAAATAAATAAATACAAGGAAAAATCAAAGTGGCAATTGACCATGAAGACACATGGAGATGTGGGACCCATGCAAGCTAGATTTTCTATGCCACATGGCATCCTCCTCTTGTCAATTCAAATCCATAAGAAGTCCAACATTCTTGGGATGAGTTGGAAGGCTCATACACTTGGAAATATGAATCATAGGTCGAATTGGGATGGAAGTGTAACTCCCACGGAAGAGGAAGAGTCAAATGAGAGGTTCTTAGACACTTGGGCTAGATTCCCTAACCTCTATGACAACAATGATGAAGCTGCTATGACACCTATGAAAAATTTCAGACCTGATTTCTAACATCTAACCAATATGACATGTCAAGCCTAAGAATAGCCTCCATGTGAGCACTCATGGGAGTTAGAGAAGCCCAAGATATTCCTACTCAAATTAGTGGAAGGTGGAAGGCTATGAAGTGGAAGACAAGTGGAAAATCTTGAATCCCTCCCTAATTCGAATTGGATTGGATTTCATGGATGGAATTTGAACCTTAAAAGGCTAAGGATGTTTATAAAATACATGTATCAAGTAAGAGAATGGATTTTGATCATTTTCAAAATTTTCATTTGAGAGATCTAGTGGAGTGCTACTCTACTTGCCTTAGCACCAATTTTGAGGGTGAAAGATTCCCATCCTAGTTGGTAATTGGAAAGGAAATTCAGAACTTTCATTTGGAGATTCAATGGAGTCATATGTTGCAAATTCAAGCTATAGGGAAGCTCGTGGTCACTTCTAGTTCAACTTGTTTCTCCAACCATTTCAAGTTTTCTTAGCATATTTATGATCCTTGAGGTGGGGCGCACTTTGTGAGTTTTTGTTCTCTTTGGGGGGGCTTATAATTCCTAACTATGTAAATCTGATCTTTAATGAGCAAATGGTGCCATTTTCCCCACTTTGTTGATGTATGACAATGATATGTTGATATATTCGAATGGACAAGTGAACCACTGATGAATTTATGATGTATGGACTGTTAATAATGTGTTATACAAGTTTCATGTTCATTGCATAAGATTTTGGAGTCATATTGTTCAATTTCATAGCATTTGGAGAAGATTGCCTATCATTTCCCCCAAGGTCGAAACTAGTATTTTTGTATCTGATTTGAGAGGGTTGTAGCAGACTTAATAAACTGAATAGTGATGCACATGAGACCATATTTATGTCCCCTAGATGTCCCCTACTCCTTTCTTGAAATTCGAGAGGTTCCAATAGCATTTGGAGAGCCATCTCCAACACCTACCCAGGAGGTAATTGAACCCCAAATCGCTAGTCAGATCCCCTACCTTGGCCAGAATTCAAAGGAGAGTTGCAGAAGCCTTTTGAAGACTCTAAATAATCAATGAACCTCATAATAATGTCCTAATACCATCCATATGCCTTCTGTGACAAGCTGGGATCATTTGGAGGCATTTGGAGACCAAGAAACCAATACTAGTTAAGGGTCGAACTAGTGAAAAAATTGAAATTTTCACCATTTTAATAAATTTTTAAAAAGGGACATTACACATGGGCCTACTTAAGGAATATTTGGTCTATGCGTAGGTTATGTAGTCCATTTTTAGATTTAGAACACCATGAATGGTTATCTAGAACCAGACCATGATTTGAGGTCAACAACTATGACGTTAGACCACACAACCACCTATGGGGATCATGTCTTACATATAGTGCCTCAAATAACCACATTAGGCTATGTTGACTCAAATCCAGTCGACAGGGGTTCCACTCACTGTCGACGTCCATCCCACCGCGATCTCCCTGAGCACCGGCCCAGATAGGTTTTACCCCATCCAGCAACACCTGTGGAGTAGATGAGGTCTCACCCGAGATGTTCAAGGGAGAGTCGATGGAACCATGTTTCTGCCGAATGAAGGAGGATGTTGTGGCTTAAATACTTAAACTCATTGTGACATTTCAAAAGTAGATCTTATGCAATTATCTTCGATGTTAGCATTATTCAACAGAAACATTCATCGCAGCAAATACAACAGTAAGGAATTAATTGTAGCAAGAAAACATAGCATCATTCATATATTGCAACATGCATTACCATAAAAGAACATAAGGTACACAGGGATTCTTCAAAATAGCTTTGTCATGTCATATTACTTAGCAAAACCCAGATACAATATCCCCGCAAAACATAGATCTCGCAGATAACAATTACAGATGCATGCCAAGATCAGGTCTTGTTTTCACCTTCTTCTTCGGTCTTTTAACACATGGGTACTTGCACGAAGCTGGTACCCAAAATAACCACAACATGAGCGCGTGAGTGGAAAAAATAAAAGGACGTGCACGCGCCTCCAAAGGCGTGCACGTGTCTCTGCTTCGGCAATGCCGAACATCCACGTGGTTCAGCCGACATGGACAAAAGGGGCGTGCATGCGTCCTTGACGCGTACGCACAAATTGGCATACACACGTTAGTGGTGCATGCTCGCCTCTGTTTTTTTATAAAAAAAATAGAGCTCACGGGTTTTGTCATTTTTTACAGACCCGTGAGCCAAATTTCCAACCCACGAGCGCACTCTCAACCCCGCGAAGGCGTCCTCGTGCACCCAAGTCGTCGTCAACGTCAAGTAATCGCCCCTACACCACGGTGCCATCCGTTTCTCCATGTAGGTGCTCCTCAAAGCACAAATTTGTGTTTATTTTTGTTTTTTTGTTTTGTTTTCCATTTGAATTTTAATTTTTAAAAAAATTTACAATCCGTTAAAAAACCAAGCAAATTTAATTGTAGGCCATCTACACACCTAACAAGATGTCAGACACACCACCACCATTCGATGAAAATCGACCTCCAGAAGACAATATGGGAACCGACAATGAACCCAATGAAAACCCTGAAGATCAATTACACCAATACTTAAATCAATTGAGGGCACTAAGTAATGAATTGAACAATACCAAGGAACCCTCTCGGGTTTCCTTGGCTCCATCACTTCAAAACATTATTGAATCAATCAATATTGCACACAGTGAGATAACAAACTTGAGCCAATACAGGGCTCGAATGAGGGAACACTACTCCACTGCGTTGTCCAAAGACACGGGGGCTTCACTCAATAAACCGCTATCATAGCATGTTCGTTTGTGGCATATGAAACAATACCCCTAATTTCACTCAATATTGGAAAATACCTTCCAAAATCATTTTTTTTTACCCCCTCCCAATATGTCTTCCCAATTTAAAAAACCCTTATTTTCACTAGATATTGGATGTATCAAATTTTTCATTAACATTTTTTATACCCCTTTATATTTTTACCTAGTATATTGATATGATACCCCTATTATGATCCCACATGCATTCTACAATGCACCTTGCTTCTTTCGATGTATATTTTGGATGCACATTACTTCACCCACAATGCAATTACTCAACCACATATGATTATGATTTGCAACACCTGATGGTCCAATGAAGAGATAGGAGATCACTTCTTGTATGTCACTAGAGTCAATGCACATAGTACAACATTTAGATTGCATGTTGCAGAATCGCTGACTAAGCCTGTTGTGGGCTAGGTATCCAAGCCCCCAGGGCCTGCAACAAGATCTAGGGGGGCGACTAAACTTCCCAAGGCCTGGAATAGGCACGAGTGGTTGGGTATTCAATCCCCCAAGGCCTATCGAGGGCCTATAATAGGACCTAGAGGCTTAGAGCCTCCCAAGGCTATTGATAACAATTGGTTGAGTGCTATTGGTAACAATTGGCTGTCAATGACCACTATCTCTTGACAATGATCGAAAAGAAACCCACTTCACCACAAAACCTCTGGCCTCAAGCATGCCTCAAGATGTGATTTCCCTGCATACTAGAAAGCCCGAGCCTTGCCTCAACTTGATTTATCATCCGACTGTGATCCCGCCATCTCCATTTGGCAGATATTTGTCAGCCCACCCATATAAAAAAGACCCCAAAGTATTTTTGTATTGTTATATTAAATAAAAAACCCTTTGCCCCTTAATATATAAGCAATATAATTTTTAGGTTTTCATGAATATTTAATACCACAATATGAATGAATGTGATATTATATTGCTTTCTAGTGAAGCCCCCATGTCCAAAGAGTAGATAAAAGACCTCAACATCACCAAAGCCCAGTTGTATATCAAGTTCATAGTTCCCTTGATGGGACAACCTCCAGCTGTGACGAGGGTTCAGGTTTGCATGGACTGGTGCATTTACCAGCCATGGAGAGATATCTGGAGAAAGAGGTGGTTCATGGTGTTTGACAGGACCCCGTGCAACAATTTGGAGGTCCCACAGTATTTCATTCGGAAATTGTGGGCTGAGTTTGAGCTAGGGTACCATGTCAACTATTTTGACATCATTGATTTTCAGGGTGTCGATTTTGGCTCTGCCCAAGATCGACCTCAGGCGCACCGCAACCCACTTAGAGGACCTCCTACACCCAGGAGAGAGTCAAACCCCCCTCCTCAGCCACCCGAGTTTGGTAGCGGTCTAGATGAGATTCATGACTCCGTCAGACGTGCCACACATGACTTGCTTAGACATACCGGATTTGTGGCCATGTCTTCCCAGAGCCGGGAGGACATCGATGAGACATAGACAGCTGCACAGTCTATGGGTGGTGGCTGAGACATGCCAGGTACAGGTGGAACCCAAGCAGGGCCTTCTAGTTCTGCTGGAACAACGACACATCATTTTTCTCACTGTGGTCATTCTTGCCATGGTGATATGCAGCAACATGCCACAGGGAGCTTCATGGATTAGGTTTGCTATTGTTTTATTTAATGTTCAAGTATTTGTTGTATTTTATTTGATATCGTATTGTTTAATATATTTAACTTTGAATTACACATTGTTGACTTTATTTGTTTTAATGTTCAGTTATTGGGTGCTGGGTCTCCATCCCCCAGGTGGGAGGACGTCGGTTCCTTTGACCTCGATGGAGCCATGGCAGCAGCAGAGGAGATCGCGGCACCATACAAATAGGTAACTTCTTTACTTTGAATAATTAGATCCAGTTACGAGTAATTTGTGTTCAGTAATTACAAATTAATTAGCACTGAGTAATTACCATATTATCATCGTATTTTACAGTTGTGTTTATAAATTGTCTAATTTATTTGAGAGCTATAAATTCGTATAATCCCACCCAAAAAAAAATGAAACCTTATAAAACATGAAAATGTAACAAAACTATAAACATTTGTGTTGGACACAATGCTCATTGATATGGGGGGTGAACCAGTGAGCCTATACTTTATTTATTTTCAACCTCAATCACCAACTCTTATATCATCATTTCACATTCACATCATATTCATCAATGAACTAACTGTCAACTAATGAAATACATCAACACATAATATGAGACTAGATATAGTTTTTGTAATCTTTTGTATTTGGTTCAATGGCTACAACTGTGAGGCAATTCAACACCAACTGATACAATGAGCACCAACTCATCATCTAGGACCCAACCTAGTTTTTCTTACATTCTACTAAGAAAATGGATACAAGACCCTGCTTGTATTTACAATTACATATTTGTCACATATCATACATATCACAGTCATGTCATTATTCAAATCATCTCATTCATCAATCTGCTGCCAGCACCTTGTCTTCAATCATCATTCTGTCCATGTTTCATCATGTCTAGCATCTTCTCAAACATATCGATATTCTATATACATGCACATCTTTAACCTGTCATCAAACTGTCATTAACCATAGGAAAATTATCATTCTGCTGTCAAGATATCAAACATATCCACATTTATATCACTTTCTACTCATCATCACTCTGTCATAATTTTAACCAGCATATACACAAATACATCATTCTCTCCTTTCACCATACTACTTCCCAAAATATAATAGTATCTTCATACTGTCTACATTGTCATGTCTTTCTGCTGTACATGCACATCATATCACAGGATATTCAATCGGCCTGTCTATGTAATTTTCATTTTATTTTTATTTTTAATTGCAGAGCCGACTTTGTCCTTTGAATGGACACACAATAGTTCACATACAATGTTTTATTTGCATGCTTGTTTTGGTTTGACTTCAAACAACCACATCAAAGGCCACGTTAGAAACTTAGGTCTTCCTCCTTTTTTTGTGGGCTTCTACATCATCATGTTTAAATACTTCAGCATCAAAGGTTTCGTCAAGCAATTATAAGGGCAAGGGATCCATCACACCCACAATAATAGACCACAAAAAATTCCAAGAACCCCAAGGCAACAATACATTATGTCTTCATCACCATACATCAAGGATTCCACATATGGACATCTTCAAGGTTCAAGGGCTTCAACATCCATCGTAAGTGCCATTAGATAAGGGCTGATTCAATTTGTATGTGGGTTTCAATGTGGGTTCCACCATCAAGAGTCAATCATTTAGTATTTAATCAACATGCTTTAAATGGACATCAAGCCCATCATCAAATGGTAGCATGGACCATCACCAAGGGTTCCATTGCCCCATCAAACCACAAATGACCACAGAATGGGTCATATGGATCATTAGGTGTTCCAATGGCTCCAATGCCCACCTCCATGGTTCTTCATTCCATGTGTGTTCAATCCATCCACATCATCATCTTATTTTCCATTCCTCAAGCCTTTTTCATTAATGTTGTCACCACCATCACCATCACCATCAACGTCTTCATAGTGGCCAAAAGAGAATCATAGTGGCCAAGCTTCTAGAAATTCAAGAACCTGATGTTTCTCATGTCCTTATTACCCTAGTTTATTATCACGGGATTTCCAATTTATTCTAATACTTGAGACTAAAAGTAATCATACTACTACTCCTATAACATGCTATTAGGAACTACATATAAACAATGTAAAACAACTTATCACATGTATTGTCACTAAAGTTTTCGAAAATGATGTGAGACCCTGTTGATGCCTCGGGGGTGCAGGGTAAGTGCAAAGTGCTGGAATGGGTTCCAAGGCACACAATAGGGGATGAAAACCTAGCCAAAGGCTTCGAAATACCCTGCACAAGGGCAATTCTATCCTCGAGTTGTTTGGTGTGGTAATCACCCACGGATATTTGGCCTCCGCTGGCACTCTATGAGTAAAAGATTTGATCTTGAAAGATCTGTTTTCCTATCAAGGAAAACTAAGTGAAAACTAGTTACCAAAATCTAACTTAACCTACCTAAGGAAAGAACATATTCTAAGTTAGATCTAGCCTAAAAGGAAGAGTTGATGTTGTGCATATCAGATTTGAAGCATGATGAACAAGTAGTTAAGTACCTTAAACACAAATGTCTTCGGGTTCTTCACTTGTTAATTAAAGTTTTATCAGTTAATAAAAATTAAGTGACAATTCTTCAAAGTGTTTAAGCCTATTCAAATATCTGATTTGTAATCATTGTGTTAATTGAAAAATTAATGTTTGATTATACATATTTATTTGCATCGAATCATTTGCAGAAATATAAAAGTGAAAACGTTCAATTAAAGAAATTTAATAGAAATTTTTTGAGCATAATCCAAACATACAGAGAAATCAATATGAGAGATCTTATGCATTAATGAATGTCCTGCAAAAGATTAAACACATAACCGATGACAAATTTGAAACATTAACTCAGTAATTCTCAAAGAAATTTGAAGAACAATAGAAGGTGGATTAAAAGATAACTTTCCTGAATAGAGAAGTCTTGTACACAAATTACAGTGACTATAATAGACAGAGTATCTTCAGTCCAATCTCCTGCTTAATTGCAATTCCAAAATTCCCAACCCATCACTAAGGGAAACATTCCTCCTTAAATACTAAATTTACATTGGAGTCCCGAAAGGAGAAATTCTAGAAAATAAGGATTACAAAATCGGATCTAACTACCGATCCAAGAAATCTTGCTATTTTTAAGCTCAAAAGATTTTCCGCCACCTTTCACAAAAAGAAATACTTGTTCTTTAATCAGACAAGGCCTTGTGGCACCATACAAATTCAATCACAGATTGTTCCCTATCATCAACAGATGGTGTGGCTTTGAGAGCATTTGCTTTAGGAAATTCGGGGTCGGGGAATCCACTGTCAAAAACATAGAAATCCATTAGAGGATTTACTTCAGGAACGGTAGCCGACACGTCAGGTTCTTCATTGATTATAAAGTCCTGTATAACATCAGTATCGAGATCAGTTGATTCCTCCAGAATTTCCTTCCTTTTCTCTTCGTGGTTTTGCATGTAGGCAGACAAAGTTTCGAAGTCTTCTTCACTGCTACCGCTGCTCAGATTAGGAACACCTTCATCAAACGGTGGTGACAACATTTCTTGATACAACAAGGGGTAGAGTTCTTCATTTTCAACCTGAACATTAAAAAATTCACCATCTGCATGAATATTACTCATTCTGAATGAGTCTTGGATAGTAGGATGCAAAAAATACCACACAGATTCTTACATCTTCTAGAAAGCAAGGGATGAACTGGAGATTTCATGTTAATTGCTATTTAAAGGCCAACAAGTAGGTCGATGATAATCGGGTAGGGAAATCTACAATGATTAAAATTATCCAGTTAATTCATTGTAATTACTTCAATTTAAATGAAAAGAGCCGAGGTATGTGCCAGTCGGATCATAGCTTGTGCGAAGTACGAGTTCAATTACTACTTGCATGATTTTGAATTGCCTTTACGATCACATCGTTACAAGAAATATTCCATCAATAATTATGACTTGTAATTAATAACGGAGACGAAATTTAGGGTGATAAAGTTTATATGCAAAAAGTCTCGACTAGGAGTTCCAGTACACGGGCTATAAATTCTTCGCACATAACAAATCCGATCGATCTGACCCAACTTCCACAAGAATGATAAAATCTTTCAGGTCAGGAATAAGTGAAAAAAATGACCATTAAGAGGTGGAACAAAAATGACAAGATGTCAAAGCTCGAGTCCAAACATGGCGAACTTAAGGCGGAGAGATGGCGTCCATCCAACATGAAGTAACTGATAGACTTCTATTAGTGTCTGCTGTCATGGATTACACAGAAAAATGATAATTTGGCAGAAATAGCTTTCAAAGGACAAAATGGAAAAGCCTGACTTAACTGACTACCCAAAATCAACATGACCGTGAGACCATAACAAATGGACGACTGAGATTAACCGGAGCAGGATGTGGAATCGGGTTCAAGTATTTTCATGAAGTTCTTATTCAAAGATCCCGCAAGTTGAAACCTGAAAGTACAGATTTACGAGTTGTGGGTATGCCAAAATGGAAGTAAAAAAATGGATTCCCAAAAGCCGAAAACCGACTATGCGGGTGGTGGCTTTCAAGAACGTTAAACTGTAAAGCGAAATAACCATCTCGAAAGCCGCATCCCGAAATCACGGGTTGTGGGTTTCGGGAGGACACACCAAATAAATGAAAACCACAATCCTGAAAAACTGAATGCCGCCATTGCAGGGTAATTATTTCTCAATCTTATTACAGGATGGTTCTGCAACCCGCAGCTGTCGGGTTGCGAGTTTCAGGTTGTCCAAATGTTGGGTTTCGGGATGATGATAACAGTTAACAAAATACTAAAATTTTTTGGCTCTTTTCAGACCGATACACTTTGGAAGAAATAATCAAAACCTTACAAACAAGCAGACCAAAAGCATGGGTGAAGAAATTTATAAGTAAAACCAAAATCTAAAATTTTCAAGATGACTCACCGAAACACCTTTGCGTTTATTAAAATTTGGGGCTCCCGTGCTTAGCTAAGCATGGGATCTATTGTGGCTACAACAAATGGCGACTGGATGGGAAGAACCAGTTATCTTTGCAATCAAATCCATCTAAAGACAACATTTGAATCAACTGATTTCTTGAAACTCAATTCAAAGAAGATACTCAAAAGATAACAGCAAACAAACAATGAACATGAAAATGGATAGATCTCAGCAATGACCATTTTAAAGATAACACTCATCCAATAAGGATATTTAGAGAGTAATACCAAATCTTTACCATGATGTAATCATTGAAAACGAGCTTGTGATGAACCTGGGCACAGTCTTAGAAATGCTCATGGATATCCTAATTACAGATCCCCTTGGTTTATTAATTATCTGTATATTCAATGATCCTCTATGGATTATATATATACTCTATCTTTTCTTTTGTCTTTTCTTTCTTTTTTTTCTTTCTTTTCATTTTGTCCCCCTTTTTTTTTTAATACATAAAACCTTGTTGATATGAGACCACTGTACTAACTTGGTGATCAGATGAAACAGTTCCATTCACAGGCCTGATCCAGAAAATGGTTAAGCTAGCTCGATGGCGAGACTCCTTGTCTTCTGGCTGCAAGACCAAAAGAAATTATCATGGCTTGGTAACCATATTGTGATAACTCCAGTCCAAGATCAAACCCATGATCATAGCAGGGCTAGCTTGTGATAAGAAGCCCCTGTTCTTGTATACAACAAAAAATCCCATAATGAAAGACAAAGCAAATTATTTCGGCATAGGCTACAAGGCATTACCATGGCTTGGTGACCATATAGTGATAATGTTACTCACCAGTGCTTTGCGGATCATGAATGGACCGACCTGTAATAGGATCTTCCACCTTCCAGCAGAACTAAAAGTCATCTTCCAAGTGTGGTGGCTTGATTTGAAGATGTCATTCCACTTTAAACACCTATGAAACTAATGGGCTAGCTTGATAACAAGACCACCCACCTTGTAACTTATAATTTTAAACAAAATTCATATTCAAAGTGATTGTAAAAGGATCCATGAGCAATCGGAACTGGTCAGGTTATTATGATATGTCGTTCAACCATGAAACACCAGATAGAGAAATTATGACCATCCTCCATAACTCAATTACACAATTAAAGCATGGTGAAATATAATGATCAAAGTGAAAAGTATCCAAAGGCACTGCACTTATTTGACTGTTTATTCTTCAGAGCAAATTCTAATCAAAATCCAGAAAGTAAGATTGATAATGATGCTAAAACTTCAGAAGCAATTGTTGCTAAGAAAAGTGATCATAAGCCATTACCACAAGTGTGAAGCCTTATTAATGAAAACCAAAACAAAACAAGAAAACCAACTAAAATGTCAATGCAATAAAACAAATGATTGAAAAAAAAACCACAACTATGTACAAGTGCACCAGATTGTTCAAACAAAATACTTTTTGAGAAGAGACACATTCACTGGGAAGGTGTCTACAACTCCCTCTACTGTCTGGAATCGAACAGTGCCGGGATCAATCTTTTCTGTAATAATGAAAGATCCTAGCCAAAGGCGCTGAAACTTGGTGTACTGATTCTTATCTTTACGTTGCTTGTCTCACCTCAAGACCAAGTCACCGATAGAAAACTCCCTATCGGATGAAGATTTTTCATCAAACCATCTCTTCACCATCTGTTGATGATGATACAACTTGTTCTTGGCTATTTCCCTGTCCTCCTACAGCTTCAAGAGGGTGTCAATTCTTTGCTGGAGGGGAGAAGAATCATCTTCTTGGACATACTGGGCCAATTGTAGCGAAGGAATGGTAAGATTAGTGGGAAGGATGGATTCTTTGCCATAAACCAAACATTAGGGAGAATTTGCAAATGCTGCTTTTGGGGTAATTCGATCTGCCCATAATGCATTATACAACTGTGTGTGCCAATCTCTGTGATGAGAAGCTACAATATTTTTGAGAATATTTATCAGGTTTTTGTTCGATGACTCAGCCAAACCATTACCTTGAGGATAATAATTAGCAGAAAACTTAAGCTTAATCCCCATCTCAAAGGCATATTCAGTTATATCAATTGAAGAGAAGTAGGATGCATTATCGAAAACTAAGTAGTCTGGAGCGCCAAAGCATGTGACGATCTGGCTATCAAGGAAAGAGATTACTTGGGCACCATTACATTGTTTAAGAGGAGTTGCCTCCACCCATCTAGTGAAATAGTCCATGGCTATGAGGATATACTTATGTTGGAGGGATGGAGGAGGGTTTATAGGCCCAACAAAATCCAGTCCCCATTGTTGAAATGGAAACTGAATTGTAACCAGTTGTAGAGGAAATGCAGGTTTCCTAAACTTCCCTGTGCATTTCTGGCATGGCTCACATTTCCTCACATAAGCATAAGCATCTTTAAACAACGTGGGCCAATAATATCCAGCCATGAGAATCTTGTGTGCTATAGTTTCTCCTGAAAAATGACCTCTAGCAGGACCTGCATGAAATCGAAACAGAATGTCATCAGTTTCGTGTTTTTCCAAGCATCTGAGAAATACTCCATCATATTTTTTTCTAAAAAGAACTTGATAAATGAATTGATAAGGAGCATATTTCAGTCTTAAAGCTCTTCTTTTCTTAAAATCAAGGGTTTTGGGAGCAAACCCATGGTTCAGGAAAAATTTGATATCACCGTACCATTCCGATGTCGGGGCATTGATAACATTAACAACACCTGGGGGAATTTCTTCCTCGTGATCCCATTCAAACTGCTGCTACGCAGGGTCATTAGATTGCCCAGTAAGAAGACAAAGACCTTGTCCTTTGTCAATTTTAGCCAGCTTGATATCAAGATCATATTCTTGTAGGGCGGTCATCCAATGGGCCCTCTTTTCCCCCAATTCTTTCTGGATGAGGACATTTCTGATAGCAGAATATGGAACAATGACTTTGGTTCAAGACTTCAGCAAGTAGGGTCTGTAATGTTTAACAGATTTATAGACCGCATAGGCTTGCTTATCAATCTGCGAGTATTTAATCTCTACACCTTTGAATGTTGAGCTCATAAAAGAGATCAGGATTTCTGTATTATTGTCATGCTTTTGAGTTAAGACAACTGCATAAGAAAAGTCAGTGGCAAAAGTATAAAGAATGAAATCCTTATCAAAATCTGGGGACATGAGAGCAGGAGCTTCTGCAATGGCAATGGCCTTTCGAATTCAGATAAAAGCATCTCTCTGTTCCTGCGACCAAGTAAACTACACATCTTTCTTGACCAAAAGTTGTAATGGCTTGACTATCTGAGCAAAATTTGGTACGAATCTATGTACAAAACTAATCTTACCTAAGAAGGATTGCATTGCTTTGCACGAGCCTAGTAAACCAACCTTTGAAATAGCCTTTGTACGTTCAAGATCGATAATAATACCTTCTTTCGAAACAATAAAGCCCATAAGCTTTCCTTCTGTTATTGCAAAAATAGATTTCTTCGGGTTGAGAGAAATACCGAATTTCCTGCAGCGATCAAAAACTTGTTTCAAAGCAAACACATGTTCATGTCGTTTTTTAGAGTAAATAGTGATATCGTCAAGGTAAACTACGACAGAATTATGCATTAACCCTCGAAAAGCTATATCCATAGATCTCTGAAAAGTAGCTCCTGCATTGATCAGCCCAAAAGGCATCCGTCTGTAGGAAAAAGTACCCCATGGGGTCCTGAAGGTTGTTTTCAATTGATCGTCCAGGGAAACCATAACCTGGTTATACCCCGAAAAACCATCTATGAGGGAAAACATCTTTGACCCGGCTACCTTTTGAAGATTCTGCTCCATCGGTGGAACGGGATAATTGTCTTTCTCATAAGCCTGATTCAGGTTCCTGAAATTGACACACAGTCGAATTTCCCTGCTTTTCTTACAGACAAGTATGAAGTTAGCGATCCATTGAGTCTGCCTGACCGGAAAGATAATTCGAGCAGTGAGAAACTTCTCCAACTCCTTTTTTACAGAAGGCTCCAAACTGGGGTGCATCTTCCACAGCTTTTGTTGAAATGGCTTAACCTCTGGTTTCATGGGTAAATTATAAAACATGACGCTAGTGTCAAATGTTTTCAACTCGTCATATGTCCAGGCAAAAACATCCTTATACAGTTTGCACAATGCAATAATGGCTTTGCATTCTTCAGGGGTACAATAAACTCCCAAATTGATGAAACGAGTTTCATGTTCGGTGCCTAGGTTGACCCGCTCATAGTTCAAAGATGAGCTTTGAGTTTTACAATTAGTTTGAGATTTGAACTTGTCCTGTAAATCGTAAAACTTTTTCAGATTGATCATTGACTTCGGGATGATGTTTGAGGAATCAATGAGTGACTTTTCATGTTTTGCTTCATCGATGGCCATGTCTTGAAGTGTATCTTGACCAGTGAGGAAGTCGAGTATCTATCGATCATCATCAAACACTTTCCAATTAGTCACATTATCCGGAATGGATGGTCTGTACATCAATTCGATAGAAAAAGTTTGAGGAGACAGACCTTCTGGCTGGATCAGTCTAGACGTTGTATTTGCTAATAGGTCTGCATCAAAATTTTGTGACCTGGGAACTGATTTAATATTGAATGTCGAAAATGAGCTGGTTATATCCCTTACCAACTTTTGATAATTAGCCAAACGTGGAGATAAGCAATGCATTTTATTCCTGACTTTCTTGACTATAATTTCAGAGTCTCCATAGCATTCTATTGCTTGTACACCTAAATCAATGGCCTTCTTGAGCCCCTGCACAAGAGCTTCATACTCAGCTACATTATTAGTGCAATCAAATTCTAACCTGCAAGCAATCATGATCTTCATTCATTTAGGATTGATAAGAAGACAACCCACTCCATCTCCCTCTTTGGACTTGGAGCCATAAAAAAATAAGGTCCATGAGACAAGGTCTAATCTAAAATTTGTATTCACATTATATACATTATGCACAATTTCACCAGAAAAAGGTACAGAAATGACCTGAGTGATATGTGATTCGTTTATGATGCTTTCTTCTGGTGAGGCATCAGCTGGGAATTCATCGAAAAAGGTATCGAATGTAAATTGTTCTACACGAGAGGTGAGATAACCAACAGGTTCACTTGAATTATTAAGATCAGTAACTGTTTGTTTCATAAAAGGTTCTCTACTGATCTTAATTTTATTCGGTTGACCATTGTAAGGAAACCATAAATGGGACCAGTCAGTTGCAAAGTAACCTTTAAGTTTCTCTGACCAATCCCTGCTTAACCGCATCCCATAGGCTTCGGGGTTGTCAGCTATCACAATGTCAACTGTCTGATGGATCTTGGGATCAGTTGACAGTGTGAGTAGAATGTTTCTCAATTTTCCAACCACTCTGACTTTGGATCTATCAAGTTGCACAATTTGGGTTGGACAAGGTTCCCACGTTGCATTCAATTTTCTGCAAACAAAGAGGGGCATCACATTTGATGATGCTCCCGAATCTATCATGCAGTTGTGTACATTCCGGTTGAAAATCACAAAAGTAAGCAAGAAAGGAGGAGTTCTTTTAATTGCTGGTTTTTTATCATCGTTTTAGTGACAGAGTCTAGATTATTATTCTGTCACTCTCTAGGTTGTTTGACTATCATGTTTTTAGGTAAAGAATCCCTCATAGCAAGAATCTTGAGTAGCTCAAATAGAGAGATGTTTGCTTTGACTCTTTTTAAGTCTTCAACCAGGTTGTACTCCATTTGAGGGAGGACTGTATCCTTCTGTGGGGCAGTCTTGTTTCTTGTGGGAACCGGGGGAAAAGATGAAGGTTCTTGAGGTGGTTGTGATCTTGACCTTGTATTATAAGGATGTTGTGTGTTAAACACTGCCTCAGGTTCTTCTTCTTCTTCTTCACACATAGGAAGTTCTGAAAAGCAACCCACAGTGTCGACCTGTGGATCATCTTCTGCTTCTTCTTCAAGTAGTGGAGGATCTAGGGTAGTTTGATCGTTGGAAGTGTCAGGGGTGACTTGAGATTCTGCTGCCAATGCTCTAAAAATAGAAAATAGTTCATCGTTTGTGAGTGCATCTACCGGATTTGGTGGTGGTGGATTTTGTGGAGGCAGGTAAGGTCTCCTAAACGGTGGCCTTACAAAACCTTTATTTTGATTCTGATTATCATTAGTGTTCTTCTTCAAATCCACCATCTCATTTGACATCTTCTGAAGGAATTTTTTCATTTCAGTCATATAAAATGGATCCTTGTTCTGAATTGTGGGTTTAGGGACATTCTAAATTTTCTTCCTAGAAGTGGAAGTTTGTCCTTTTGAAGGTTCAGGGCTGTCTTCTAGACAAAAGATGTCCTTCTCAACTTGGATTGCTTCATCAAATGCTTCTAGTAAAGTACCCTTCTGTGCCCTTTTGACCCATATTGCAATAGGGGGAGGCAGACCCTTTTCATAATAAGCCACCAACAATTCTTCAGCAGGAAGAAGATTGGAAGGAATTCTGTTTTTGAGATATGAAAACCTTTGGTTAAAGTCTTTTACCCTTTATTTTCCTTTGATTTTCATGGAGGATAATTCTAAGACAAGATCTTGTGGTGCTTTGTCATCCCCAAAGTTCTGTGTAAAATGTTTCTCGAATTCATCCCAAGAAGTTATAGATTGGGCCGGTAAAGCAAAATACCAAGTGGCCGCTCTACCCTCAAAGGTGTATCGAAAGAGTCTGCATTCTACATCCTCATGTACCACGCTTCTAAGCCTGATTGCTTGCATGAAAGTTTTTATGTGATCCAACGCAAGTATCTTATCATCAGGGCTGTATTTAGGCAGCCATTTCTCAGGATTCTTTGGTAATCTATGTTGATCACCTAATATGAAAATGTGAAGAACCTGCACGAATTAATTAATCCAAATACAAAAGATATCAGAAATAAAAAAACTCAGAATCACTTTTATATTGATCATGGGCCACTTCGAGGGGGAAACCTCCTTTGAGAAAACTCAATACAATTAACTTCATGGTGCCTTCATAGGCCTCAACACACACTTATATACTAAGTCTAGGTGCCAATACCATGGGTCAATACCATGTGTCAATGCAAACCATGGTACAATACAAAATATAGATCAACAATTATTACGGGTCAAAACCATGGGCCAATACAAACTATGGATCAACAAAACTATGGGCGACTTACAAAGCATATGCGCCAACAACAATAACACAAACTATGGATCAACAAATACTACGGGACGACTTACAAAGCATATGCGCCCAACAACAATATACTAACAAAGTAAAGACATGGGTTCCTAACATCCCCTCTCCCTTAGAAAAAGCTTTGTCCTCAAAGCTTTAGATGTGGAAATTGATGTAGAATTTGAAGGACTGGGTCCCCTGTAGCATCCTCGGGTTGCATTCTGGGCCACTGGCGCCTTTTGAGTTTCAGGGATGATTGCATGGAATGCTATAGACGAAGAAGAACCATATCAACGATGTGAAAAGTGCACACAGAACGGTGCTAATCGGCTTGTTGTTTTAGTCAAATTCTTGCCATGTGAAGATTGTCCTGCAGAATGAGAAGAAGCTGATCGCGGTTTTGAAGAATTGAGTCAATTTCCTGAACTGGGGATATGTTGAAGGTGTATGGAAGAAGAACTGGTGGTGCCTGTCTAGAGACTGCTTCATATGGTGTCCTTTTAGATGTGGTACTATACCACTAAAGCGCTTCCAGGAAATCGATAGAAATAGTTGTCCAAATCTGTGTAGGGATGGGCAAGGGTTCGAGCAGTCCCAAAAGGAGTGTTGTTTCACCCTTGTTGACCTGGAAAGTATCATAGTTAACCACCATCTGTTGAATTGGCAGTTTCAGTCCCTGGAAAAAGAAGTTACATTGTTCTTGGTCATACTTTTGGAGGAACCCAGAGTGCCCTGCCGATGAAGAAGCATGGAGTTCATAGAAGAGATAGCCCTATTGAACATATTGCAATCAGTTTGGAACAAGCAGAGAAATAGTTGTAAGAGAAATTGGGTCATAAAATGTACGAGAAGGAGCATCTGCCACCATATTGTCCTTACCCTTCTTGTAAGTGATCGCATATTCATAACCCATGAGGTGGATAACCCATTTCAGGTGTGCTGGGGAGGAGACCCAGTGTTCCAGGAAATTTTTCAGACTCTGGATATCAGTCTTGATGCAGAAATAATTCCCCAATAGGGATGGCTGCCACTTCTGTACTGCATGAAAAATAGTCATCATGTCCTGCTGAGATGTAGATGTGGCAAAATGCTTATCGGAAAGCTCTCGTGAAGGCAGCAAGCCCACTGGTGCAACAAAGACACCTACATATCTATCCAAGGAAGTAGTGGAGACCGTTGGTGGGTGCATCTGAAGGGAATGGAACTGAGAAATGACACCATGTGAATTCTTCTTAAGGATCTTTTCCAAGCGATGTGAACTGATGATGCAGAGAGACCCTGGTTGTAAGCCCATAAATTTGTGTTGTGCCCCATTGACTAAAAACTGCATCCAAAGTTCATCAAAATCCCATAAGATGGGGCCAAGTGTGCATAACCATTGAACGCCCAAAACTACATCACATCCACCTAAGGATAAGGCAAACATGTCAGAGCACAGGTTATAATCTTCCATAGAGATACGCACATTATGACACTTCCCCTTGCAAGGTAAGGTGACCCCATTGGCAACTATGACTTCAAAGTTGGAACAAGGATGGACAAAACAATCATCCTGTTTGGTAATCTGAGGGTCAATGAAGGTATGAGTGCTACCAGAATCAATGAGTATGGTAAGAGGGAGATTCTTGAAGTATCCCCTGAATCGCATTATTTGTGGGGTGGTGACGCCAGTTATAGCATGGAGAGAGATACCGGGTGGGTCGTCTTGAGATGGGGTGTCAATATGCGGGTGCTGAATGTCGACCTAAACATCTATTGTATCTGGAGCTTCTTCACCAAGTTCTGAGGTAGGCGGAGAATCCACATCCAAGAGATAGAGCTTTTGTTGAACGCATCTATGTCCTCGAGTGAATTTCTCATCACAATTATAACAAAAAATGGATAGAAAAACACAAACACAAGCTTATTTAGTAAGGGGAAATTTGGATTTGGGAAAAACTCGGAGGGGTAATTGGGGTTTGACTAGGTTTTCGACACTTTCTGAGGGACATGGAAGCAAAAAATGGGGATTTCAGAAGTGGGAACTCTATGGTAAAATTTGAAGGCAATTGGGTGAAAATTGAAGAAGTTATGGCAAACCCTAAAAATAGACAAATGTGGGATTTCTGGTCTTGGGAAGTGGAATTTGGGATAGGGTCTTCAGGAATGAAATATGTAGAATGGGATTGCAGGGATATTAGTGAAGTTTCGGGGAAAACAGAGTTGAAACAAGGGAGATATGGCTGAAAAACAGAAATGACTTTTTTTTTAAAGAAATGGATTGGCAATAGCGGTGCGGAAGGGATCGAAAATGGCTGGATCTGAAACGACTTTTAGAATAGATATGGATCTGGAACGACTTTTAGAATAGATATGAAATGTCTAGATCTAGAGCGGAAGTGATTGGCAACAGTTTAGCTGAAAATAGATATGGACCCCAGGTATGTACGACTTCCTAACAGTTCAAGTGTTTCACTCGGCCACCAATGATGTCTAACGGCTTGCGTATTGGGGCAGTACCCCTCACTCCACGGCTCAAGTAAAAGTGATGACCGCTTTGCCACAAACGACATCTCTTGGTTTACCTCACGGGTGGGAACTAGTCAATCAGGTAGGGGTCGTTTCCCTTTTTGCTGGCAGGTCCTCTCAATGGGCCAGCTACTTTGGGGTTCCTGTGGTAATCCTCACAATGAGTTTTAGATCTTATGCCCAAGTACTTCCCACAATTAAGCGGATAGGGATTATTCCCAAATCTGAAGCTGCAACAGATGCGAAAAAAAATTGGCAGAAATTCCACCCAACGATCCCAAGAAAGTGCTTTGATACCAGATGTGAAGAACCTGCATGAATTAATTAAAGCAAATACACAAGATATCAAAAATAACAGAACTCATAATCACTTTTATATTGATCACGGGCCACTTCGAGGGGGAAACCTCCTTTGAGCAAGCTGAATACAATTAACTTCACGGTGCCTTTATAGGCCTCAACACACACTTATATACTAAGTCTAGGTGCCAATACCATGGGTCAATACCATGTGTCAATACAAACCATGGGACAATACAAAATATAGATCAACAATTATTACGGGTCAAAACCATGGGCTAATACAAACTATGGATCAACAAAATTATGGGCGACTTACAAAGCATATGCGCCAACAACAATAACACAAACTATGGATCAGCAAATACTACGGGACGACTTACAAAGCATATGCATCCAACAACAATATACTAACAAAGTAAAGACATGGGTTCCTAACAGAAAACTGCACCTTGGTTGAGCCAAGGCCTATTTTTCCCTTCTCCTACCATTGGAGGTTCTGGTTGTTCTTCTTCAGATGACGAACTAGAATAATTCTCTTCATCAGAGGAAGATGATGAAGATGAAGGAGGGGATGGTGGTGGACCGCTGGCTCCAAGATTTGGCTGACCTTGTGTTCCTATGAGAGTGGCCTCATGGTTATATTCAGGAGAATCTGGTCGATTAACCAGGTCTTGGTTTTCAGGTTGTTGATCAATTGTATGATGATCCTCTGTGTTTTAATTAGTGGTATGTTGAACCTATGGATCACTGGTTTGTGAAGTGGGAACTTGCTGATCTTCCCGACCGCTAGCCTGTAAGATATCCTCTAAATTTATGGTTGCCAAGCCTCGTCTTCTTTGATCGAAAAGACGTTGTTTTGCTCTTAAGACCCGATCAACAGATGTTTTCAATATATGCTCTAAAGAGATGGGTCCCCTTGCAGGTGATGTGAAAATGATATCTACTTTGTTCTCCTGTTGTATCATGGGTGTGACAGGCATAACTATAGGTTGGGTAGATGTAACAGGGAGAAGTGTAGTTTGTGTACTAGTTGGTTGTTCAGATGTTGAAGCCCTAGTCTGGATTCGGGTTTGAACTATTGAAGTACTTGCTGGAGGAGGTTTATTAGTAGTCTGCTTAGGCATGTTTTACTAGTGGCCCTCCTTCTAGCGCCATTTGTTGATGCCTCGGGGGTGTAGGGTAAGTGCAAAGTGCTAGAATGGGTTCCAAGGCACACAACACAGGATGAAAACCCAGCCAAAGGCTTTGAAAGACCTTGCGCAAGGACAATTATATCCTCGAGTTGTTTGGTGTGGTAATCGCCCATGGATATTTTGCCTCCACTGGCACTCTATGAGTAAAAGATTTGATCTTGAAAGATTAATTTTCCTATCAAGGAAAACTAAGTGAAAACTAGTTACCAAAATCTAACTTAACCTACCTAAGGAAAGAACCTATTCTAAGTCAGATCTAGCCTAAAAGGAAGAGTTGATGTTGTGCAGATTAGATTTGAAGCATGATGAACAAGTAGTTAAGTACCTTAAACAAAAATGTCTTCGGGTTCTTCACTTGTTAATTAAAGTTTTATCAGTTAATAAAAATTAAGTGACAATTCTTCAAAGTGTTTAAGCCTATTCAAATATCTGATATGTAATCATTGTGTTAATTGAAAAATTAATGTTTGATTATGCATATTTATTTGCATCGAATCATTTGCGAAAATATAAAAGTGAAAACGTTCAATTAACGAAATTTAATAGAACAATTTTGAGCATAATCCAAACATACAGAGAAATCAATATGAGAGATCATATGCATTAATGAATGTCCTGCAAAAGATTAAACACATAACCGATGACAAATTTGAAACATTAACTCAGCAATTCTCAAATAAATTTGAATAACAATAGAAGGTGGATTAAAAGATAACTTTCCTGAATAGAGAAGTCTTTTACAAAAATTACAATGACTTTGATAGATAGAGTATCTTCAGTCCAATCTCTTGCTGAATTGCAATTCCAAAATTACCAACCCATCACTAAGGGAAACATTCCTCCTTAAATACTAAATTTACATCTGAGTCCCAAAAGGAGAAATTCTAGAAAATAGGGATTACAAAATCGGATCTAACTACCGATCCAAGAAATATTGCTATTTTTAACCTCAAAATATTTTCCGCCACCTTTCACAAAAAGAAAGACTTGTTCTTTAATCAGACAAGGCCTCATGGCACCATAAAAATTCAATCACAGATTTCTCACTATCATCGACAAGTGGTGTGGCTTGGAGAGCATCTGCTGTAGGAAATTCGGGGTCGGGGAATCCACTGTCAAAAACAGAGAAATCCATTAGAGGATTTACTTCAGGAATGGTAGCCGGCACGTTAGGTTATTCATTGATTATAAAGTCCTGTATAACATCAGTATCGAGATCAGTTGATTCCTCTAGAATTTCCTTCCTTTTCTCTTCGGGGTTTTGCATGTAGGCAGACAAAGTTTTGAAGTCTTCTTCACTTCTACAGCTTCTAAGATCAGGAACACCTGCATCAAATGATGGTGACAACATTTCTTGATACAACAAGGGGTAGAGTTCTTCATTTTCAACCTGAACATTAGAAAATTCACCATCTGCATGAATATTACTCATTATGAATGAGTCTTGGATAGTAGGACACAAAAAATACCACATAGAGTCTTACATCTTCCAGAAGGCAAGGGATGAACTAGATATTTCATGTTAATTGCTATATAAGGCCAACAAGCAGGTCAATGATAATCGGGCAGGGAAATCTGCAATGATTAAACTTATCCAGTCAATTCATTGTAATTACTTCAATTGTAATGAAAAGAGCCGAGGTATGTGCCAGTCGGATCAAATCTTGTGCGAAGTACGAGTTCAATTACTACTCACATGATTTTGAATTTCCTTTACTATCACATCGTTACAAGCAATCTTCCATCAATAATTAGGACTGGTAATTAATAACGGAGATGAAAGTTAGGGTGATAAAGTTTATCTGCAAAAAGTCTTGACTAGGAGTTCCAGTACACGGGCTATCAATTCTTCGCACGTAACAAATCCGATCGATTTGACCCAACTTCCACGAGAATGATAAAAGCTTTCAGGTCAGGAATAAGTGAAAAGAAACGATCATTAAGAGGTGGAACAAAAACAACAAGATGTCAAAGCTCGAGTCCAGACATGGTGAACTTAAATCGGAGAGATGGCATCCATCCAACATGAAGTAACTGATAGACTTGTATTAGTGTCTGCTATCATGGATTACACAAAAAAATGATAATTTGGCAGAACCAGCTTTCAAAAGACAAAATGGAAAATCCTGACTTAACAGACTACCCAAAATCAACATGACCATGAGACCATAACAGACGGACGACTGAGATTAACCGGAGTAGGATGCGGAATTGGGTTCAAGTATTTTCATGAAGTTCTTGTTCAAAGATCCCACAAGCCGAAACCTGAAAGTACAGATTTACGGGTTGCAGGTATGCCAAAATGGAAGTAAAAAAAAGGATTCCCAAAAGCTGAAAACTGACTATGTGGGTGGCGGCTTTCGGGAACGTTAAATTGTAAAGCGAAATAACCATCCTGAAATCACGGATTGCGGGTTTCGGGAGGACACACCAAATAAACAAAAACCACAATCCCGAAAAACTGAATGCCGCCATTGCGGGGTTCGTGTTTTGGGGTAATTATTTCTCAATCTTATTACAGGATGGTTCCGCAACCCATAGCTGTCAGGTTGCGGGTTTTGGAAATACCAAAACCATAAAAAAAACAATCTCGCAACCCGCAGCTGTCGGGTTGCAGATTTCGGGTTCTCCAAATGTCGGGTTTCGGGATGATGATAACAGTAAAAAAAATACCCAAAAATTTTGGCTCTTTTCAGACCGAAACACTTTGGAAGAAATAATCAAACCCTTACAAACAAGCAGACCAAAAGCATGGGTGAAGAATTTTAGAGGTAAAACCAAAATCTAAAATTTTCAAGATGACTCACCCAAACACCTTTTCGTTTATTAAAATTTGGGGCTCCCATGCTTAGCTAAGCATGGGATCTATTGTGGCTACAACAGGCCCATAAGGAAGAGCGATAATCTTACAAATATGGTCTATGGGGCCTTGTTATTATCTTGATTCAAATTCAACTTGGTAAAAGATTTGGCATCAAGAATACTCATTTAACTCATTTCACTCAAGATTTCTTTGATTTCAATCAAGTGATATCATTCTGACAACATAGCTATTCAATCAAGAACACATAATTACTCATTCAATGCAAAAGAACATGGCACATTCAAGCTTGTAAGTAAGTTAATCATGAAAAAGATTTCTCTTTCTTCCTTTTTCTAACGATCAACACTCTAAAGTGTATTAAATAACATGCACACTAACTTAATTGCTATTTAGCACCTCTTTGCAAATTTAAACAATGAGATGTCATTTTATTTGATGATGTAAATGTTATGGAAATAAAGGGACTCAATATCCTCACTCTAGGGATGCAAATAATTTCCACTGGATGAACCAAGCTTGTAGGAAACTACAAATCTATAAGAAGACATCAAAACCTAGGAACTCTTCATCAAGAACCCAAACACATTACATAGGTTTCCAATTCAAATTTGTAAATGGACATGAATTCCATTCACTTATGAGACACTCCACATATCTCTAGGGCCAAATGAAAAGCTCACCTACTCATGGGGACATGACTCTAGAAAAGGAAAAGCTCACCTACTCATGGGGATGACTCTAGAAAAGGAAAAGCTCACCATGTCACCTTCTATGCCCTCTCACCTTATTTAATTTTAATTTCATGCCATGCCACCTTTTATCCTTTCAAAATATTGAATATCATCTAACTTGAATATAAATTTATTGCAGTCATGTTTTTTAAGTACCATCGTTGTCATTCTCATTTTCATTGTGTTTAATATTGTTAATATTGTTTTTATAAATTTAGTCTAAAAATTGTAGTGTTCGCACAGGTGTCTGCGGGTTCCAGCGACCAACCACCACCACAGGGGACTAGCAGTTCTCCCCGTGCACAGGTATCTTGTGTATTAAAGCATAAATTTAATTTAAAATACGGTGACTTGTCTATGTATATTTATATTTTTGTATATTAAACTATGAGGTTATAAATGTGTATGCAAGTGCAAGCACCTCGGCCTTCCAGTGCGGTTATTCCTCCCTCCCCGACCTTTCAGCTACCCTATATGCCAGTTGTATCCCCTGGAATACATGCCCCATTCCCCAACCCCTTCCATCCAGGCCCCCCCCCTCCTATATAGCACCACAATTCCATCCAACTCCCCCTT
Organism: Larix kaempferi; assembly: GCA_027924585.1. Classification (NCBI taxonomy): domain Eukaryota; kingdom Viridiplantae; phylum Streptophyta; class Pinopsida; order Pinales; family Pinaceae; genus Larix; species Larix kaempferi. The sequence continues at coordinate 1,160,609 of BSBM01000486.1, read as the reverse complement.
ACGCATCATATCCAGCTCCACCTCCGTATCAGTTTCCCATGTTCCCACCCTCCCCCATCCGATCACGACACACCACCCATCCCTCTATCGCAACACAGACCTCGCCCCCCCCCCCCACATTCCCCCACCACACTCGCTTCCCCTTCCAGGGTGCGCCCATCCATACTACAGCTAGTTGGGGTTTATATCCCTAGACGTACATGTCCACTTCCCCCACCCTAGTCCATGCCTCCTCCTGCCATGCCCCCTTCTTCCACTGTTTCCCCTGGTGGTGTAGCCACCGTTGATTGGGATACATCCTCCCCTTTACCGCCCACCCTAGCATTGGAGCAGGCTGTCTAGCCGAATGCTCCATCCACTAGCCCCTGTGAAGCACCTGCAACAATTAATTAATACGAATATGCGAAATAGCAGAAATGGCAGAACTCAGAATCACTTTTATATTGATCACAGGACACTTCGAGGGGGCAACCTCCTATGAGAAAGATCAATACAAATAACTTCACGGTGCCTTCATAGGTCTCAACACACACTTATATACTAATTCTAGGCACCAATACTATGGGTCAAAACCATGGGCCGTTACAAACTATGGATCAACAATACTACGAGCGACTTACAAAGCATATGCGCCAACAACAATAACACAAACTATTGATCAACAAATACTACGGGATGACTTACAAAGCATATGATTCCAACAACAACATACTAACAAAGTAAAGATATGGGTTCCTAACATCCCCTCCCCCTTAAAAAGAGCTTTGTCCTCAAAGATTTATATGTGGAAATTGTTGTTGAATCTGAAGGAGTGGTTCCCATGTAGCATCCTCTGGTTGCATGCCGTGCCACTGAATTAAGACCTCTGTGATAGAGCGAGAGCGAAGATGACGCGTGCTTTGATTGAGGATGGCCTCTAGCTCCAAAAGGATGGATCCTTCATTATCGAGTTCGGGTAAAATCGTTTATCCGCTGATGTTGGTGCCAAGAACTTTCTTCAGACAAGAGACATGAAATACTACATGAATGCGGGAAGAAGGAGGAAGTTCCAATTTATAAGCAACAGACCCAATCTTCTGAAGAATCTAATATGGCCTATAGAACTTTGGAGCGAGCTTATGACACCCTTTGAGTTTCAAGGAGGATTGTTTGTACGGCTGGAGATGAAGAAAAACCATATCGCCGACTTGAAAAGTGCGCTCCGAACGGTGCTGATCAGCTTGTTGTTTCATGCAATTTCTTGCCATGTGAAGATTGTCCCGCAAAATGTGAAGAATCTGATCGCGGTTTCGAAGGACCGTGTCAACTTCCTGAACTGGTGAACTGGTGGGGGTGTATGGAAGGAGAGTTGGAGGTGCCTAACCATAGACTGCTTCATATGGGGTCATTTTAGAGGCAGTGTGGTAAGAGGTATTGTACCACCATTCAGCGAGAGGGAGCCACTTTGCCGACTGATGTTGTTGTTCCGAGGTGAAGCATCGTAGATAAGTTTCCAAGCATTTATTGACAATTTCAGTCTGACCATCTATTTGTGGGTGATACCCTGAACTCATCTTCAGTTTGGTGCCAGTGTGGAAAAATAGTTCTGTCCAAAAATGACTAGTGAAAGTCGCATCACGATCCGAGACAATGGAAGAAGGGATGCCATGAAGACGAAAGATCTGGTCCAGAAAAAATTGAGCGACGGAGGAGGCTGTATAGGGATGGATGAGAGCACAAAACTGACTATATGTGGAGAGGCGATCAACCACAACGAGAATCACTGTCTTCCCGCCAGATTTAGGGAGCCCTTCAATGAAATCCATAGAAATATCTGTCAAAATCCGTGTAGGTATGGGCAAGGGTTCAAGCAATCCTGGAAGGAGTGTTGTTTCACCCTTATTGTGCTGGCAAGTATCACATTCGGCCACCATCTGTTGAATTGTCCTTTTCATGCCCTGCCAAAAGAAGTTACGCCATGCTCGTTCATATGTTTTGAGGAACCCAGAGTGCCCTGTTGATGGAGAAGCATGCAGTTCATAGAAGACAGCCTATTGAAGATCTGTGCTCTGGGGAAGCACCAGACAACCCTTGTATCGTAGAGAAGCACCATCCCAAGAGTAATGTGGTACAGTAGAAGGGTTGTTGGTAAAGCATTGGATGATTTGAGATAAGGAAGAGTCATTGACATAACCCTGTTGAACAGATTGCAACTAATTTGGAACAGGCATAGAAATAGCTGAAAGAGAACCTTGGGCATCAAATGTGCGAGAAAGAGCATCTGCCACAATATTGTCTTTACCCATCTTGTAAGTGATCTCATAGTCATAACCCATGAGTTTTCTAACTCATTTCTGTTGTGCCGGGGAGGAGACACGTTGGTCCAAGAAATATTTCAGACTCTGGTGATCAGTCTTGATGCAGAAATGATTCCCTAATAGGTACGGCCGCCACTTCTGTACTGCATGCAAAATAGCCATCATTTCCTTCTCATAGGTAGAGGCAGCTAAATTATTACCTGAAAGGGATTTGCTGGTGAACACAATGGGGTGTTCATCTTGAAGGAGAACAACACCAAGTCCATTGCCGCAAGCATCACTCTCAATAGTGAAGGGCTTGGAAAAATCGGGCATAGCTAGCACAGGTATAGTACACATAGCTTGTTTTAGTTTGTCAAATGCACACTGAGCAGCAGGTGTCCATGTAAAAGCATCCTTTTTCAATAGAGCAGTTAATGGAGCTGCAATCTTCCCATAATCCTTGACAAACTTGTGGTAGTAGCCATTCAACCCCAAAAAACTACGAAGGCTCTTGAGTGTCTGAGGATGCGGCCAATTGTTCATGGCATCGATTTTGGCAGGATCCACGCGAACCCCTTGTGCTGAGTTAATGTTCCCGAGATACTCAACTTCCTTCTGTCCAAAAACACATTTAGACTGCTTGGCATGGAGATGATGGTCAAAGAAAAGTTGCATGACAAGATCCAGATGCTAGAGATGTTCATCCCATGTTTTACTGTAGATGAGGATATCATCAAAGAATACCAGAATGAATTTCCGCAAGTAGGGTCGAAATATTTTATTCATTAAGGCTTGGAATGTGGAAGGAGCATTAGTGAGGCCAAAGGGCATGACCAAAAACTCATAATGGCCATCATGTGTGCGGAAAGCTATTTTAGGAATATCATCCTCATGAACCCGAATTTGATGATACCCAGAACGAAGATCCAAATTGGAGAAAAAGTGAGCCCCATGAAGCTCATCAACAATAGGAATTGGAAACTTATCCTTGATGGTGAGGTGATTAAGTGCTCGGAAGTCAATGCAAAGGCGCTATGACCCATCTTTTTTGCGGACAAGAATAACTGGAGAAGAAAAGGAACTAGTTCTTGGGTGAATAATACCTTGCTTCAATAAGTCCTGAACGAGCATTTCAATCTCCGTTTTTTGGTGAAATGGGTAGCGATAGGGCCTAATGTTGGGAGGAACGCTGCCAAGAAAGAGCTGAATACGATGGTCTTCTGGCTTGGAAGGTGGCAATCCCATTGGTTCAGCAAAGACACCTGTATATCGATCCATAATTTGTTGTAGATCCAAAGGAGTAGTGGATACCGCTGATGGTTGCATCTGGATGGAATGGATCTGAGCGATGACACCATGTGAATTCTTCTTGAGGAGTTTTTCCATGCGATGTGAACTGATGATGCTGAGAGAACCTGGCTGTAATCCTATCAATGTGTGTTTTTTTCCATTGAGGGAAAACTGCATCCAAAGTTTAGCAAAATCCCATAAGATAAGGCCAAGTGTGCGTAGCCATTGAGCGCCCAAAACCACGTCACATCCGCCTAAAGGCAAGGCAAACATGTCAAAGCGCAAGGTATAATATCCCATAGAGATATGCACATTTCGACACTTCCCTTTGCAAGGTAAGGTGCCCCCATTGGAAACCATGACTTCAAAGTTGGAGCAAGGATGGATAAAACAATCAGCTTATTTGGCGATCCGAGGGTCAATGAAATTATGATTGCTACCAAATCAAAGAGTATTGTAAGAGGAAGCTTCTTGAAGTAACCCCTGAACCGCATTGTTTGGGGGGTGGTGATTCTAGCTAAAGCATGGAGAGATATCTCTGGCTGGTCATCCTGAGACGGAGGGTCAATAGGCGGTTCCTGAATGTCGACCGGAGCATCCAGTGTTTCTGGATCTTCGTCACCAATTTCAGAGGCAGGCGGAGACTCCACATCTAAGAGATAGAGCTTTTTCTGAACACATCTATGTCCCCGAGTGAATTTCTCATCACAATTATAGCAAAGCCCCTTTTCTCTGCGTGCTTGCATCTCTGTTTCAGACAAACGCTTGATAGGAGTCGGTCGAGGAGCCTGCGGTATAGGTGGTCACTGAGAACCCATATTTCAGAAGGGAACAAAAGTGGGCTTGGAGCGTTGCTGGGCTGCAATCTTGTCTTATGCCAACTTAGCAAACCCTAGGGGCTTCCATCATTGTGTTGGGATAGAACATTTTTACCTTAGAGCGGATGGCATCCTTTAGACCACTGATAAAACAACTCCGGTAAAATTTATCAGACAATCCTTCGGTGTGGTTGGCTAGATTCTCAAATTTGGTTTGATACTCTCTCACCATGCCAATTTGGCGAAGTTTAGTGAGGGCTCTTGTGAATTCATCAAAAGCACTAGGACCAAATCGTTGCAAAAGGAGCTGGCAAAAGTCTGGCCATTTGGGCTCTGGATGAGCCTTGATGTACCAACGGTACCATTGAAGAGATTCCTGTTCCAAGTGAAAGGATGCCAGCGGAACTTTGTTGACATCAAAAGTATTATGCAGACTGAAATACTGTTCTGCACGATAGATCCATCCAGTTGGATCAGTACCATTGAAGCGAGGAAAATCAAGCTTCGTACCATGGAAATTGCTGGAAGAGGAGAACCCATTGTCTGATGAAGACTCGGACTGCCGTTTGTTGTTCATAGCTGAATGTTCAAGATGGAGGCTGAGAAATTTTTCATCTAGATCCTGGAGTTTGGCTTGGATGGCTGCAAGTGCTTCCTCCATGGTTTTTGCTCCTGCACGGGTGACAACCATAACCAGGAGTTTTTTTTTTTTTTTTTTTCGGTTGACTGGGAGGGAAAACAAAAACAGAAACTACTTCAGTAAGGGAAAATATGGACTAGGGAAAAAATCTGAAGGGTAATTGGGGTTTGACTAGGTTTCGAACACTGTTGAATAGACAGGGAAGCAAAAATGAGGATTCCAGAAGTGGGGTGCAAGAATGGGAAAATTTGGTAGAGGGGAACAAAGAAGCAGAATTCAGAAATGAACGTTGTGGTAAAATTTGAGGGTGATTGGGTGAAATCTGAGGAAGTTATGGCAAACCGTAAAAAAATACAAATGTGGGATTCCAGGATTTGGGAAAGGGAATTGTGGATAGGGTCCTCAGGAATGAAATATGCAAAATGGGGTGACAGGGGTTCCCCGAAAATTTCAAGGGAAACAGAGTGAAAACAAGGGAGATATGGAGCGGTTTTTTTTTTTGTTTTTTCCAGACCGGAGAGGCTACGGTTCGAAAGGAATATGAAATGGCGTCGAATGGATTGAAAATGGCTGGATCTGGAACGGCTTGCAAAATGGATCTGAACGATTGGATGTAAAATGGCGCAGCAACAATCGACGACAGTTCAACTGAAATTAGATATGGACCCCAGTTATGTGCGGCTTCCTAAGAGTTCAAGGGTTTCACTTGGCCACCAATGCTATCTGACGGCTTGCGTATTGGGGCATTACCCCTCACTCCACGACTCAGGTAAAACTGATAATCGCTTTGCCACAAACGACAGCTCTTGGTTTACCTCACTGGTGGGAACTAGTCAATCAGGTAGGGGTCGTTGCCCTTTTCACTGGCAGGTCCTCTCAACGGGCCAACTACTTCAAGGTTCCTGTGGTACTCCTCACACTGAGTTTTAGGGCTTATGCCCAAGTACTTCCCACAGTTAAGCGGATAGAGATTATTCCCAAATCCGAACCTGCAACAGATGCGAAAAAAAATTTGACAGAAATTTCACCCAGCGAGCCTAAGAAAGTGCTCTGATACTAGATGTGAGGCACCTGCAACAATTAATTAATACGAATATGCGAAATAGAAGAAATGAGAGAACTCAGAATCACTTTTATATTGATCACATGCCACTTCGAGGGGGCAGCCTCCTATGAACAAGCTCAATACAAATAACTTCACGGTGCCTTCATAGGTCTCAACACTCACTTATATACTAATTCTAGGTGCCAATACTATGGGTCAAAACCATGGGCCGTTACAAACTATGGATCAACAATACTATGGGCAACTTACAAAGCATATGCGTCAACAACAATAACACAAACTATTGATCAAAAAATACTACGGGACGACTTACAAAGCATATGCGTCCAACAACAACATACTAACAAAGTAAAGACATGGGTTCCTAACAACCCCAAAGACCAACCGATTTTGTTCACGGTGAGATTGACTAGTTTATCAAAATATTGTTCAATTTTAACGAAAATTACTATATGCATCTAGTTTCAGCATTGATTTGATTGTTCTAAATGTTGCAGGGTGGCATTGTTGAGAGACTTGGATCACGGAGGAGGGAGACCCCCTCACGACTTACAATCTCGCATGCAGTGAGTTATCCAAGATTTGAAAACTATTTTTAGTTTGAAATTATGTTTTATACTTGTATAATTTCCAGGAAAAGTTGACATATTATTGTTATCGTTTCAGGGCTCAGGGGGATGTGCTTAAAGACGCTGGAAGGACTCAGCTTCCTCTAGCACGGAGAAGAGAAAGATTGATTTTGTAGATGCACCTGGGAGCTTCGAGGGTGGGCAGGAGGATTGAGAGACCCTCCTATGTACAGTAGCCACGATGTGGCATTTTCGGCACGAGTTGCCATATTTTGTACAGGGCACGATGGGCCATATTTTGTATAGGGCACGAGTTGCCATTATATAGATGCTGGGAACGATGTTCCATTTTCCAAAAAGTGTACATGATTGGATCATTTTTTCATATTAATAGATGGATCTGCACTTGTGTATATGAGTTTGTCCTTGATTACATTTTTGGATACAGGATTTTGTCTTCGATTCACAACTCTCATCTATGGATCATACTGTTAATTGCATGTTATTTGAATGGTTATTATCTCACAAATTTTTCTTAAGAAATTAAACACAACATATCCTAAATGTTTATGGTTTATTGAATGAATGTTTACAATCATCTAATCATTTACATTCTAGAAGTTACCAAACCTGCGCAAGTGGTTTACTGATTTTATTTCCAGCACATCTTTTTATATTTATATGCTCATGGATCATATGGAAAAACATTTAATTAATTAATTTTGTGAAGCTAAGATTTTAGCCATCTTTATTGAAGTGATTCAAATCACTACAACCTAGTTGGACCTTTAATAGGTTGGGTAACACCCTCTTGCAAATATTTTACTCTCTCCAAGAGGGTCTCATTCAATAATCACTCGTAAACTAATAACTATAACCTTGGCATTATTAGATAATATCATTTGTGGATGATTTTGGGAAATAAGCCAACATGTTTTAATGTGAATTTTGATTCTACAACATTATGGTTCATTGTTGATTTAATTTTTGTGAATATCTTTATTTATCCATGAATGATCTTTCATTTTACACACGAGCAAATATTTATTTCTGAAAGGTGTCTATTGGATTAATTCACTTGCAACTTTCTGAATTAAGCACTCACATGGGACTTTAACTTAATGGAAAACACATCTTAATCTTCAAACAAGTTTGAAATCCTAAGACCTTTTCTCCAACCTTGATCTAGAAGCCTCCCTTGGCCTTTAAAGTAGGCCTAAAACTTGGGAAAATCTTTGTTGAGGTGACAATGGCAATCATCTTCGGAAGTCGCACTTGTAGCATTAGAGGATTAGGAATTTTCCACTTGGGTGTGAAAACAAGATGTAACAGGATGCACTAGCATTTATGGATGAGAGAGATGGGGAGCACATGCATGTTCCATCCTCCATTAATTTCCAGTTTCGATGTTTTTCCTAAATTAGCAGTTTAGTTCTAATTCTGCATTTATTGTTTTATTTAGTTTTGCATGCACAGTGAGAGAGTGCAGTCCCTAGGTACTCATACGTGAGGATTGCAGTCTAAGTTAAGGGGGGAAGATCTCTAGGAGGAGACATGCTTGCATGCCTCAGATAATCCTAGTACAAGTGCACTTAGTTGGTCCATTTATCCATGCAAACAAGGCACTCTAGAGTTAGAGTCTTACACTCTTAGGATACCCAAAAACTAGCACTAAACCATCTTCTTCATCCTCACCATCACCATCAACGTCTTCATCGTCACCACCATCTTCATCTCTAACTCTAACCCTAATTCAATTTCCTTCTATAACTCTATCCCTAACCCTCACCCAAACCCTAGCACTAAACCATCCTCTTCATCCTCACCATCACCATCACCATCACCATCACCGTCACCATCATCATCATGTCTTCATCATCATCATTAAATCTAACTCTAACCCTAATTCAATTTCCTTCTATAACTCTAGCCCTAACCCTCACCCAAACCCTAGCACTAAACCATATTCTTCATCCTCACCATCACCATCACCATCAACATCTTCATCATCACCACCATCTTCATCATCATCATTAACTCTAACTCTAACCTTAATTCAATTTACTTCTATAACTCTAGCCCTAACCCTCACCCAAACCCTAGCACTAAGCCATCTTCTTCATCCTCACCATCACCATCACCATCACTGTCACTGTCACCGTCACCATCATCATCATGTCTTCATCATCATTAACTCTAACTCTAGCCCTAACCCTCACCCAAACCCTAGCACTAAACCATCTTCTTCATCCTCACCATCACCAACACCATCACCATCACCGTCAACGTCTTCATCATCACCACCATCTTCATCATCATCATTAACTCTAAATCTAACCCTAATTCAATTTCCTTCTATAACTCTAGCCCTAACCCTCACCCAAACCCTAGCACTAAGCCATCTTTATATTTATTCTCTTCTTTAGTCTTAATATCATCTTATGCTCTTCATGTCTACTACTATCATCATCAACTATAAAATTTTGTTCCCTCTACTCGTCATCCTTTGATTTCATAATGCACTTCACTTTAGGGATTGTTATCTTAGTTTTCATTAGTTAAAATTATGTGCATACCACAATCCCACTTCCAATCCTTGTCATCATCTTCACCAACACTAATTTTTCCAATGGAATTATGCCATCTTATTATCAACTGATAAAAATATTTGACCTCCTAAAGGCTTCACATTAAAATCATTTTTTCCACTAGTTCTTCTTCCAATTCTTCTTGCTCAAAGGAAAACTTACCATCTTCTATGTCTTCACCAGCTACTTACTTATACTATTATTTCTATGCAAGCTTAGCATTGCTTGTAGATTTATATGTTCAACTTTTGTATTTTTAGTACCATAATCCATCTCAACACATTCAACATCATCACCTTCCACTTCATCAACATTACACAAAAATTTTGGAATGCTTTTAGCATTATGACCTTCATCAACATCTTCAATAGTATTTACATCAACATGAAATTCTTCTCCAAACTTATTTCTATATGTTGCTTCAAAGGTTTCTTTAATCCATTAAGATACCTCCAAAGCTTCTAGCTTAACCACTATTTTATTCATGCATTCAACTATCTCATCCAATTCCTCTTTCACATAGGACCTTCTTTGGTTAAAGCTCTTGGAATTTGAAATCTTTTTATATATTCCATCTCTGCACCTCCTTATTGTGCACCTTCTTCTCAAATTTTGCAGCTCTACCCAGCCTCACTTTTGCACTTGTCTTCACAAATACCCATTTATAAACTTCTTTAGTTAGCCCTTTTATAACAGTTCTACTTATCCTTCTTTTGTTGCAACTATTGTTTTTCTCAAATTATTTAGAACTCTTGGACAACTCTATCCACAATCACAATTGTGGATTTTTTCAACGCCAACATATTTCAATCTACCTTCCAAATACAAAACCTCAAATGGGTTTCCTCCTTCTTATAATGTCCCTTGTTAGGAATTTTATTAAAATTGCAATTTTCCACTTTTTTTCCCTAGTTCGACCTTTGACTAGTTTTGATCTCTAGGTCCCAAATTTGCCCCAAATGATTCCAAATCTTCTGAGAAGGTATATGAATGAGATTAGAACATAAATATGTGTTTTAAGGATGCCTTTGGACCTTTAAAATACTTCTGCAAATACTCTTTCAATTCTGGCCAATGTAGGGAACTTTACTAGTAATTTGCCTTTGACTAGTATTGGTCTCTATGTCTCGAATTGACTCCAAATACCTTCAAATATTCAAGGAAGGTGTATGAATGATATTAAGACTTGAATATGATGTTCAGGGATGATATATGGCCACCAAAATACCTCTGCAAACTCTCTTAAGATTCTGGACCAAGTATGCAATTTTACTAGTAATTTGGGGTTCAAATCCCCCTGGGGTAAGTATTGAAAATGGCTTCCCAAATGCCTCCAAAGCCACTCAAATTTCTGAACAGAGGTAGGGAATGTATTAAGGATGTTATTAAGGTCTCATGTGCACCATTAAGTGATTATTATATCTGCTCCAACCCTCTCCCATTCAACTGCAAAAATCACCAATTCGACCCTTGGGGAAATGACACTATTTCTTCTCCCAATGCAATTATACTAAGTAAAAATACTTCAAATGCTCAAGTACAGTACATGAAACTTGTAAAATACATCCAAGGCAGTCCATTAATCACAAATTCATCAGAGAATCATCCATTCATTCGAAATCATCATCAATACATTGGTTCACAACAAGGTAGTGGGGAAATGGCATTGTTCTTCCATTAAAAATGAGATTTATACATTTCTACTTGGAATTTCGACCTGAAACTTTTTGGAGATGAAGAACAGAGTATTTACTTCATATTACAAAAGAAATGGGGCATTAAAAGCTTCCCCAAAGAGTACAATAGCTCACCAAAAACGCCCTCCCTCAAGGATCAAGAATATGCCATCAAAACCGGAAATGGTTGAAGGAGTGAGCTGCAATAGAAGAAACCATGAGCTTCCCTGTAGCTTACACCTGCAAATAAAGACTCCATTAAAGCTCCAAATGAAAGGTCTGAATGGCCTTTCCAATTACCAACTTGGATGGGAATCTTTCACCCTCGAAATTGGCTAAGGCAAGAAACTAGTCATCCACTAGCTCTCCCTCTTCACAAATGCAATTGCAAATTCTACAAATGATCAAAAGCTGGTTTCCTTCTTTGTTATTGACATTTATAAACTTCTAATGTCCTCCATGGGTTGAATTCCTTCCAAGAGACTCATGCCAACTCAAGTTGGGAAGAGATTCCAAAGAATGCCACTTGTACAACAATTCCTAGTCTCCCACTTCCACCAAATCACATGTGGAAGCATCTTAGCTGCCCTAACACCCTTGAGCGCCCTCTTGGAGTCTATTTTTAGCCCTGACATGTCATATATGTCATATGTCAGCCTTCAGGTCTGATTTGTGTCATAGGTGTTATAGCATCTTCATCATTGTTGTCATAGAGCTAGGGAATCTAGCCCAAGTGTCTCACTAGCTCCAAATTGCCTCTTCCTCTTCCATGGGAGTTACTCTTCCTCTATATTTCGACCTTAGATGAGTCATGCAATGAATAATACCTTTTGGACTCCCCCAAGTATGTTACCATTCACCTTGAATTCGAATTGGTGAGAGAATGATGCCAAATGTAGTGGGGAAATCTAGCCATATGTGGGTCCCACTTCCTCCATGTGTCTTCATCATGAAATGCCACTTTGATTTTCACTTGTATATATTTATTTATCTCCTTTATTAAATATTTATTCCATTCTAATGTTCAAACATCCTTTATTATCCCCATTATTCCAAATCCCAAAGCTTCCACCCCAAACCTAGGAAACTAGTAATTTTCCTCCTTGGCAATTATTTGACCTTTAGCATCAATTTGACAAACTCTAATGAATAGAGCCAATGTGATTAGGCCATTGTGACCCAATACCAAATTTGGGACATGACAAATCCTCCCTTCCCAATATTGCTTGTCCTCAAGCAATTTTAAATGTGGGTGTTGAAGAACCTGCTTTCTGTATAATTCTTTGAAGTTGCCATTGAATTGCCCAACCTTGAGTCTTTGAGTTTCCATGAAGATTTTAGAGAGAAACCACCATTCTTGCTGCTGCACTACTCTGATTAAAATCACTTTATTAAGTGGGGAATCCATTTCCCATATTGCTTGCTTCCCCAAAAAATATGAAACCAATGAGATAAAAATTATTCCAGGGTCCCATTGCTTGTTTTGCACCCCAACAATTAAAAGTGCTCTCCAACCCATACCATCAGATAAGAGGATTCCTGGATCCCATTTTCTTGTATGCATTCTTCCAAACATCATGAGTACAAAATATATATCATCAAAGTACATAACAACATAATGAAAATGTACATAAAGGAGATGCTTCATCAAAGAGTCATGAAAGTGCTTATACCTCCAAGCATGTAGACCACCATTTTCCAAGTGCATACAATCTTCAAGTGACCCATCAAATCTGCTCCAATGACATAGGTGAGGATCCCCTGTCCAATAGTGCTGCTCCAAGAGAATGTGATATGCATCAAAATATTCAGCCATGCATTCTTTCATCCAAGAAGTGAATGAAGAATCTCCATTAAAATCTGAACCAAATAATGAGTAGGAAAAACAAGGAGACTTCAAATGACTCAAAGAAGTCTCACCCATACATCCATGAATGTGAGAATCATAAAGATGTAACAAAGTATGTGGCTGCAAACAAAAATGTTCTCCCATCATAAATCTATTCACCCAAGTGTTGGATGAAATTCCTCTAACATCGAATGAACCCAGTGTTGAGCAAGAAAAACCATGAGTCTTCAAGTGACTCAAATCCATATCATAGGTGCATCCATGTAGATGTGAAGCATCATAAAGTGACAAATTATGCTGCTGCAATTGTGAATAAGAATGTGCTCCAACCATATCATCATGAAAGTTAAATCTAGGAGTTCCATACTCCTCATGTGGCGCCATCAAAAAGAACCCTTTCACCCATACTTCATTGAGACTAATATTGCAAAACATGGAATTGTAGGATGTAGGAGAATGAACTAAATCACCCAAATGATCAAAAAGTGCAGAAGTTTCATCATGGGAAGGATCCATGTGGGTAGTATCATGCAGCTCCTTCAAAAGTGTGAACTCTTTGTCATAGTTTGGTTCCAATGTAGAGGAATCATGCTCTTCTTTAAAAATTGCATAACCTTCATCAAGAGGCAATTCAAATTCCTCTTCCACCGCATCAAGTGTTTGGATCTCTTCAAGTTCATCTTCAAACACATCAAGAACATTCAAATTTTCACATTTCTCATGATCCACCATGTCATGAGAATCCTCCAAACAATCTACCATTTGACAATCTGAAACATAGGAGGAAAAACAAGTATCTTGCAACTTTTCAAGAAGTTGCTCATTTTGAATTGTGAGCTTATGAATATCCTCATTATTCTTCAAGTATGCATCATGTAACAATTCATTAAGCTCAAACAAATGGTTTCTATCAAAAAGCAAAGACATGAAATTACCTTTGATGTGGCACATTGCTCTTTGAATCTTCTCCATGTCTTCAAGGAAGGATGTTTCCTCCAATGAAGTAGCTCTCCAACAAGAATTTGACACCAATGCTTGAGTGTCATGGAGAATGCTGAGGGACTCTTGGATCTTCTTTTCATTCATCTTTAAGGACCCTTCAAGAAAATGAGGCTCTTGCAAATGAACCTCCTCATCTTCTTCATTTTTTCTTGGACCAACTTCATGAAGCTCAAGTGGTGATGGGGAAGTTGATCTTGGTTCTTCTTCAACTGCTGCAAGGTCTTCATTATCATGCTTAATGGAACTTGGGCTTGCAGCAACACTTTCAAAAGTGATCTCTATGTCACCAACATAGAGGTGTGAGCACCCATCAATAGGTACTCCTTCATAGTTTAAGCATCCATCAGTAGATGCTCTTTGGTTCATGTCTAAGCTAGAAGGTGTCTCGAAATGATCTTCCATATTTTCAATAGAATATTCTTCACTATCTTGTGATGTCTCTTCCTTTTGCTCCTTCAAGCAAGCTGTTGCATTTTGCCCCTTGGTTTCCTTAAAATCAATAATTTTTTCCACAAGTTCGATAGAAAACAATTCGAATCCTTCCTTAATTTTCTTGGTCATATCTTCAAATATTGTTTTCATAATTTTTATATGCTCCTCACCATCATATGAGGCTCCCTTTTCATCCCTAGTCATAGTTCCCTCAAAAAATTTGCTCTTCTTCTCCTACTTTTTTTTTTCCTCTTCAACAAAAGCACTTTTGGTTTCAATATATAATGGTGGTGCCTAAATTCTTTTCCTCATAGATATTATACCACATCAGGTGCCAAGATCATGCTCTGATACCACTATAATGTCCCTTGTTAGGAATTTTATTAAAATTGCAATTTTCCACTTTTTTTCCCTAGTTCAACCTTTGACTAGTTTTGATCTCTAGGTCCCAAATTTGCCCCAAATGATTCCAAATCTTCTGAGAAGGTATATGAATGAGATTAGAACATAAATATGTGTTTTAAGGATGCCTTTGGACCTTTAAAATACTTCTGCAAATACTCTTTCAATTCTGGCCAATGTAGGGAACTTTACTAGTAATTTGCCTTTGACTAGTATTGGTCTCTATGTCTCGAATTGACTCCAAATACCTTCAAATATTCAAGGAAGGTGTATGAATGATATTAAGACTTGAATATGATGTTCAGGGATGATATATGGCCACCAAAATACCTCTGCAAACTCTCTTAAGATTCTGGACCAAGTATGCAATTTTACTAGTAATTTGGGGTTCAAATCCCCCTGGGGTAAGTATTGAAAATGGCTTCCCAAATGCCTCCAAAGCCACTCAAATTTCTGAACAGAGGTAGGGAATGTATTAAGGATGTTATTAAGGTCTCATGTGCACCATTAAGTGATTATTATATCTGCTCCAACCCTCTCCCATTCAACTGCAAAAATCACCAATTCGACCCTTGGGGAAATGACACTATTTCTTCTCCCAATGCAATTATACTAAGTAAAAATACTTCAAATGCTCAAGTACAGTACATGAAACTTGTAAAATACATCCAAGGCAGTCCATTAATCACAAATTCATCAGAGAATCATCCATTCATTCGAAATCATCATCAATACATTGGTTCACAACAAGGTAGTGGGGAAATGGCATTGTTCTTCCATTAAAAATGAGATTTATACATTTCTACTTGGAATTTCGACCTGAAACTTTTTGGAGATGAATAACAGAGTATTTACTTCATATTACAAAAGAAATGGGGCATTAAAAGCTTCCCCAAAGAGTACAATAGCTCACCAAAAACGCCCTCCCTCAAGGATCAAGAATATGCCATCAAAACCGGAAATGGTTGAAGGAGTGAGCTGCAATAGAAGAAACCATGAGCTTCCCTGTAGCTTACACCTGCAAATAAAGACTCCATTAAAGCTCCAAATGAAAGGTCTGAATGGCCTTTCCAATTACCAACTTGGATGGGAATCTTTCACCCTCGAAATTGGCTAAGGCAAGAAACTAGTCATCCACTAGCTCTCCCTCTTCACAAATGCAATTGCAAATTCTACAAATGATCAAAAGCTGGTTTCCTTCTTTGTTATTGACATTTATAAACTTCTAATGTCCTCCATGGGTTGAATTCCTTCCAAGAGACTCATGCCAACTCAAGTTGGGAAGAGATTCCAAAGAATGCCACTTGTACAACAATTCCTAGTCTCCCACTTCCACCAAATCACATGTGGAAGCATCTTAGCTGCCCTAACACCCTTGAGCGCCCTCTTGGAGTCTATTTTTAGCCCTGACATGTCATATATGTCATATGTCAGCCTTCAGGTCTGATTTGTGTCATAGGTGTTATAGCATCTTCATCATTGTTGTCATAGAGCTAGGGAATCTAGCCCAAGTGTCTCACTAGCTCCAAATTGCCTCTTCCTCTTCCATGGGAGTTACTCTTCCTCTATATTTCGACCTTAGATGAGTCATGCAATGAATAATACCTTTTGGACTCCCCCAAGTATGTTACCATTCACCTTGAATTCGAATTGGTGAGAGAATGATGCCAAATGTAGTGGGGAAATCTAGCCATATGTGGGTCCCACTTCCTCCATGTGTCTTCATCATGAAATGCCACTTTGATTTTCACTTGTATATATTTATTTATCTCCTTTATTAAATATTTATTCCATTCTAATGTTCAAACATCCTTTATTATCCCCATTATTCCAAATCCCAAAGCTTCCACCCCAAACCTAGGAAACTAGTAATTTTCCTCCTTGGCAATTATTTGACCTTTAGCATCAATTTGACAAACTCTAATGAATAGAGCCAATGTGATTAGGCCATTGTGACCCAATACCAAATTTGGGACATGACACTTCTCCACTTGACATATCCTCCCAACGTTACTATTGGCGCTGCCAACAATCACTCAAAAGCCTCTATCCAACATTAGCTGGAGTTATATTTCTTTACTCACTTCACCTCTTCCACTTTCCACACTACCCAATACCTCAACTTTGGAGTTGCAAACTTCACTTTAATTCCCATGCAACTCTATCCATGACCTCAATTGTGGAGCTGCAATTTTCCTCAATAGAATTCCACTTATTATATATTATACTCCTACTCTTATACCAACTTAATAATAGAGGGAGCGGCCTTTGACCCCTTCGTAAATGTTCATACACACAACAAGTGCTGATTTTCATGAAATTCACACTCCACAAGCACTAATAAACATGAAATCACATTAGCAATAGAACTTTCCTAAGCCACAATTGAAAGGAATCACACACCAAACTAATAAATACACAAAAAAATTGAGCACCCATACTAACACTTGAATTCTCAATTAAAATTCTAAGATCATGTGGGCTTTTATTAAATTTCATAAAATTATACCATACATGTAACTATCTCAATTAAAATTCTAAGCACCATCACCGTCATTGTCACCATCATCATCATGTCTTCATCATCATCATTAACTCTAACTCTAGCCCTAACCCTCACCCAAACCCTAGCACTAAGCCATCTTCTTCATCCTCATCGTCACCGTCAATGTATTCATCATCACCACCATCTTCATCATCATCATTAACTCTAACTCTAACCCTAATTCAATTTCCTTCTATAACTCTATCCATAACCCTCACCCAAACCCCAACACTAAGCCATCTTCTTCATCCTCACCATCATCATCACCATCACTGTCACCGTCACCATCATCATCATGTCTTCATCATCATCATTAACTCTAACTCTAACCCTAATTCAATTTCCTTCTATAACTCTAGCCCTAACCCTCACCCAAACCCTAGCACTAAGCCATCTTCTTCATCCTCACCATCACCATCATCATCACCGTCACCGTCACCATCACCATCATCATCAACATCTTCATCATCACCACCATATCCATCATCATCATTAACTCTAAATCTAACCCTAACCCTAACTCTAACTCTAACTCTAACTCTAACTCTAACTCTAGGTTCCTCATCAACATCTCCATCATCATCATCTTCTCCATTGTCATCATCTTCATCACCATCACCATCACCATCACCATCACCATGACCATCACCGTCACCATCACCATCATCATCACCATCATCATCATCATAAGTTCCCGACGGGCGATTTTGCAGAGTTGACCTCCATGTGCAAAAATTGCACACTCCCTCACTGAGAAAAACCCTAGTTTCCAAGATGGACATACAATATGGCACCGGGGCCATGGGACCAGAGGAGAGGGGCTCCCCTGGCACTATCCTAGCATCCTGAATCCAACGGAGTTGATGGCTCGTCGATCGGAGCCATGGTCGTCAATCTATGGCTCGTTCTATCTCGCATCCAAAAGGCCTTCAAGGACACCTGCTGGATACCTGCCGGCGGCATAGAAGTCTAACTGTGCAGCAAAAACGGGCTCCGGGGAGTCTTGCAGGTGTGTCTAGGTAGTTTCTGGATGGGAACGCTGGCCGTAAGTTCCTGGCGGACGATTTTGCATAGGTGACCCCCATGTGTAAAAATTGCACACTCCCTCACTGTGCAAAACCCTAGTTTCCAAGATGGACGTACAAGATGGCACCGAGGCCACGGGATCGAAGGAGAGGGGCTCCCTTGGCACTATCCTAGAGTCCTGAATCCAATGAAGTTGATGGTGATGGTGATGATGATTTTTGATGATGAAGATGGTTTAGTGCCAGGGTTTGGGTGAGGGTTAGGTTTAGAGTTATAGAAGGAAATTGAATTAGGGTTAGAGTTAGACTTAATGATGATGATGAAGATGGTGGTGATGATGGAGACGTTGATGGTGATGGTGATGGTTATGGTGACGGTGACGGTGATGGTGATGGTGATGGTGATGGTGATGGCGATGATGAAGAAGATGGCTTAGTGCTAGGGTTTGGCTGAGGGTTGGGTATAGAGTTATAGAAGGAAATTGAATTAGGGTTAGAGTTAGAGTTAATGACGATGATGAAGATGGTGGTGATGATGAAGACATTCATGGTGATGGTGATGGTGACGGTGATGGTGGTGGTGATGGTGATGGTGATGGTGATGGCGATGATGAAGAAGATGGTTTAGTGCTAGGGTTTGGGTGAGGGTTGGGGCTAGAGTTATAGAAGGAAATTGAATTAGGGTTAGAGTTAGAGCTAATGATGATGATGAAGATGGTGGTGATGATGAATACGTTGATGGTGATGGTGATGGTGATGGTTATGGTGATGGTTATTGTGATGGTGATGGTGATGATTAATAAGATGGCTTAGTGCTAGGGTTTGGGTGACCGTTGGGACTAGAGTTATAGAAGGAAATTGAATTAGGGTTAGAGTTAGAGTTAATGATGATGATGAAGATGGTGGTGATGATGAAGACGTTGATGGTGATGGTGATGGTGATGGCGATGATGAAGAAGATGGTTTAGTGCTATGGTTTGGGTGAGGGTTGGGGCTAGAGTTATAGAAGGAAATTGAATTAGGGTTGGAGTTAGAGTTAATGATGATGATGAATATGGTGGTGATGATGAATACATTGATGGTGATGGTGATGGTGATGGTGATGGTGATGGTGATGGTGATGGTGATGGTGATGGTGATGATGAAGAAGATGGATTAGTGCTAGGGTTTGGGTGAGGGTTGGGGCTAGAGTTATAGAAGGAAATTGAGTTAGGGTTAGAGTTAGAGTTAATGATGATGATGAAGATGGTGGCGATGATGAAGACGTTGACAATAGTGGTGATGGTGATGGTGATGATGAAGAAGATGATGATGATGGAGATGTTGATGAGGAGCCTAGAGATGATGTTGGTGATGATGATGACAAGTCCCTCTAAGTGGTTATCTATAGGAATAAAGCATCAATCTCCAACCATAAATGAGCATGTTTTAAAATATATTAGTGGAAACCCTAGGGTGATGACACGATGCTTGGATAAGGGAAAAAACACAAAATCTATCTAGATTTGGGTGAGCATTGAGCATGGGGAACCAAATCTATGAAAATTTTTGGGTATATAAGAGTTTTTGGGTTATAAGAGCACGGGGAACCAAAACCCTAAACCAACATAATCATCATAATATAAGAGTTTTTTGTGTTGGGGATATACCTCAAGGTACCCAAAGCATGAAAAAGGTTTGGGTGGACACAAAACTAAAGAGAGAGAAACTAAAGAGATATTTGATCGATAAGGAATTTCACAGTTCCCCAATGCTTTTCTCAAGTATAGATCTCAAAAATACCACCCTTGAAACTTTATGATAACTCCCTACCCCAAGTGGAAGACCCTTCTATCCATACATGGATTCCTAGAAGGTTTCATCTACCAAGTTAAATTTTCAAGACCATTGTAATAGATTATGTACTTCAAAATTTCCTAAAACCTAGGTAATTCTAATCTTGAGAACCTATCAAAACCGCTATCTTCAAATGATACAAACATAAATAGATATATTTAAGAAAATACCTACTCAATTTACTCAAATTTGATCCAAATCACATCACCATTTTATTCAACATAAAAGAGAAGCATGGAACAGTTTAATACATATAGGAAAAATTAAAAAACATAGGCAAAGACATGTATGTATGTATGTATCAACAAAAAATGCATGTACCAATGAAATAACATAAAACTACACATATCTCGAAGTAGAACATAACATTCTTTGATGCAATTCTTTCTCTTATGTAAAGTTGACTAGCCTCATTCAATAAATCCATCTCGATCCTTTCTGTTGCTAATTGTCTCCATCAATCTCTCGTGCTCTGAATGAGGCAGGTAGTAGCGTACCTTAGTTGAGCTCTTGCTTGACATTGTATGAAGATGGATGTTTGTGCCAACGATCAAGTTTATGAAGTGATACAACACTGAACCTGGTCTGTAATCCATGAATACATGCCTAGTAGTATTTCTTGACTTCCCATCTAGTGTAAGATATTCCCCCTTAACCACCATCGAGCCAGTAGGAAATTCAATTCCTTCATCATCGATTAATGATCCGTAGAGGGTTTCCTTACCTTGGATACACCGTGCCAACCAATAATCCACGCCCCATTCATTGTATTTCAGTGCAACAACTGCGTATATGTGTCCTGGTTGTACAAGATCTGAGATATGGTCGTAGTCTGTAGAAATCATTGACTGGGCCTCCTCTAACTGGGTTGTTTCAACAACTCCATGTTGGTCTACTGCAAGTGACACACGATCCCATTCATCAACCTAGTCCATGTATTCGCATTCATCCCATTCGTCGCTACTGCAAGGGTTGCAAAAGCATGCAAGCTTTCGCGTCCATATTTCAAATAAGTGGTTGTTTGAGCTTCGAACTGAATGAAATCTAGGTGTTCCTTGTACTGTACTGCAACTATAGGAACGCAATCGATCTATGTCAACCACTATCCAAAAATTTCTCGCCACATGTCTTGCCACTGATGATTGTTGATCTCTTGCTCGTTCTTACATTGCTACGGAGCACCATTGAACTGTGGACCATGCATCTAGGATATGAGGTTCCTTGTCAAACCTCATCTCTTCCCTTCGTAGTGCGGTCTTGATGCATGCACTGGCCCCATCATGCTCGCCTTTGCCGTGCCTGGTCTCAAAATAGTTCCAGATATGCGGCACATTATAAGTCTTATGCAAAGTACTCATCCATTGGAATACTCGGGCATTTTTGAACTGGCCCGCACAACCATCTGACCATATGCAATGTTGATCCATCTGTAAATCTCTCTCCTTCAACTGATCATAGAAAATTCGAAAAGAATGTTGCACATAATGTAGATCATGGGTTCTATCATCACTTATGTAAAAGTTTGTCTCCTTTAGTATTATCCTCTTGTCATTGCTGCTCTCTAGCCCATGCCTATACATAATATGTACCATGATGCTGACTTGGTCTGAATGGTAGTATTGAATCTGGATTTCATTTTGTGGTTGAAGGGTGTAATTTTCTGCAAAATCCACAATTGACACTACGGTTCCAACGAGAAATGTGTCTCTGCATTTTTTGTACTTCTCATCTTACGATCGTGCTACATGCACATGTTGAACATACTGCTCGGTTTTCTCGTAGAATTCCATCAAGAAGTCACATACCGATACCTGTTACCATGGAAACAAGGGAAATATTATAATGTGGCCTTTGGAAAAATCTATATGCCATAAATTGAACATGTAATATGAATTATATGCAATATTCATTTGTACCTGTGACTTTACCAATGCAATATTTTTACTTTCTTTGACACTGTCTAATTGATAGGTCACGTACTTGAAGCTCTGCATCTCCACACCCATCATGCCAAATTTTGTGTCCTTGCTTTCATGAATGCAATGGTTCAAAAGATAAAACCCACTGCACATAAAACATGTTCCATATAGACAGGATTTTTCATAATACTTTTGTCCTTCGGGCCTTGGACACATAATGTTGTGGATAAAGTCTCTTGATGCAGTCGGTGGTAGTATGGATTCATTGCAGCCCTACATAATGTTAGTATGCAAATCACAAAATATATGTTCATATGTGTCATAATAATATTCATATTCTATGTGGTATCTACAACAACAAGTGTTCCGATCAATGCATATACGAACGTACCATGGTTTGCATTTCTCAAAGGACCTTTGGCCCAGGTTCAACTGTGTGTGCTCGTTACTGAATCTCTCATAGAGTTCAGTCTGTGTGGTGTCAAGGAAGTGTTTAACATGGGGCTCATGTTCAGTAGAACCTTTTCTCAGTTTTAGCACGTCTCTTTGGTTTGATGAAGGTCTAGTCTGACCATGCCAAAACTTTTGTACTAACTCCTTAACAACATCAATTAGCTTCCTATCTGCAAAAGGAAACCTACCAACAAAATCCCAACAATCGTTTCCACCCAGAGTGTCAATATTTTATCTTATAACAGAGTACTTTTTAATAGTTTTTCTATTTAATTTGAGTATGTGAGAAGTGTGTGATAGCATGCGACGTTGCCTTGTGGACTTGCTTACAACTAATTCCGCTAAAACACGACGAGCTGCACAAAGATATTTTGTATGAGACTTCTTCCCAATCGCATTAAATGCAGATTGGATATTTATAACAATATGACTGCTGGCCTCTGAACTTTTAACCATCTTTATGCCCAAAATTCTCCTAACAACAGCTAAAAAATGTGACTTTAACAAACATAGCAATAATTGACATTTACCTGCATCACCTTTGGATTCAAAATATTCTTTGACAATTTTGTTGCATTGCCATTTGATAGTGCATTTTGGAAACTTGCCTTAAGGCCCCGACATAGCACTCTCATCCACATGAATACATTTAGGAGTTCTTCTTCTTGCACTGGACAGTCGCGGTAGGGAGGGTGGACATGATACACGAATACCTGAGCTTGTTTGTTGTGGTGCTTGGTTCATAGATTGGGCGATAATGGGAGTGTGGTTGACAAGGTTGTGGTCTTCTTGGTTGGAGATTGTGTTGATGTTGGAATTTGAGTTGGGTCCGTTGGATGTGACCGCCTTACTGGTGGTTCTGAACAAGAGGTTGTTGTGTCAACAACTGTGTTAGGATCAGTGGCATGATCCGGGGAAATGATAGGACCATGTCTCAATCTTTCCATTCCCAACCTGACCTTTTCTCTTAGGTCATTGACATTTTCAATGGGTAGATTCCTTCTATTTTTTTTTTTTTGCGTTTCATGGGTTTCCCATCTCCAAAAGTCTCTTTAACACAACTATCAGGCCTACCCCTGCAAAAGAAACAACAAATAAGATATTAGTGCCATTATACAATGAACCTGACACATTCCAACATAGCTTACCGGCACTTTACAAATTAACATATACAACTACAGACTATGTTGGTTTAATTGTGTTCGAATAAGCATCATTATCCCTTACAATTCCAATCAATATAGATGATGTTTGGTCAAGTGTAGAGAGGAGAAACTAGTGTCTTTCCTGGCCATGAATTCATAAAATTTATGGTAGTAACACCCTACAATAGAGATGGCTAGAGATGCCTTGGGAATGGTTTGATAGTTTTTCTACATCAAATAAGGTAACCTTAATGAGTTGCATTTTTTGCTTTCTCCCTTAATGTTATCAATTCTAAATTTTGCACCTAGTTTGCTTGCTTTGTCTTCCTAGTGGAATGGTATATCCTTCCATTTGAGGCAATGTCCTTTACCATCGTAAATTACTAGGTTATATAACACATTAAGGAGTTGAAGAAACAACAACAAACTATTTCCTTAGATCTATAAACCTTGAGATGATAAAATGTGATTTTGAGTTTAAAATACCCATGGTTGAATTCAACAACGCATCACAATAGAATGAATGTATACCTTTTTTTTGCAAAACCTCAAGGAGGATACAAAGGTTTCTAACAAGGATCATGGGCTTGGGAAGGGTGATTAGGGGGCATATAATTTGACCTTTCAATGTGAAATATCTAGGGTGGGGAGGTGTTGGAGCGTGGGGAACTAGGGACTATACCAACAATCATCATGTTGAATAGAACATGAAGTGGGAAAGTTTTGGTTTTTGGAAAAAAAATCATTATTAAAGGTGAGGGGATATTGTAAGGATGGTAAATATGGATGAATATTATCATATTTGGATTCATAGAGAAAGGAAAGGTGCATATACTTACAGATATCCTCATTCCATACAATGGTATTGAATAAGAGATGAGAGAGTTGAGGTTTTGTGGATGAGTTGAAGTGATATTTTTAGTTATGTTTAGTGAGTGTGTGGTTTTTTTTGCTAGCATAATATGAGGTGAAAAGAACAAAATTAACTTGGGAACTAATTACACAATGAGTGTTAGGATATTCCTATACTCCATCCTAGTCCCACCAGTATTTTGATCATTCACTTTTTCATCCATGCATGCACTTTTAGGGTTTGCATGCATTCTAGGGTTTGCATGCATCCCAGTCATCAATCCAGCACCTAGACCTCAGTTAGCCAACCCCCAGGAGCTTATCACTATTCAGTTTTATTCCTTCAGTTGCTCAATGCGCCCTTCTTCCTTCATTTTAGGGAGCAACTCGCCCTTCTTCACCTACCAGTCCAGTTGTCTTCAGTTTACACTTAGTTACACTCAGTTACACTTAGTTACAGTCAGTTACACTCAGTTACACTGAGTTACACCTACCAGAGTTAGTTTGACTGATGGTTGACAGTTACTTGAGCATTGATGACTCCACTGATGATGATGAAGACTTCCAGTTGTGCTTCGATGATCATGAGGACACCTAGTTGTGCTCCGATGACACTCTATTGATCTTATGATCACTCTAAGAGGCTAATTCGAATTGCCACCTTAGGAATTTGAATCCTCTCTACCACTGTATTATTTATTTGTCCATAATGTGATTAATTAATTAGTGTGTGTGAAGTATTATTGCTTCTATCTGAGTTCTACTGTACCATATTATTCTGTTGCTCATTATATTGTATTGTTCACTCTTCTTCTATTTTCCTGCTCAATCATAATTACTCTTGTGAGGTATACATCATCTCTTAGATCTGTTGTGAGGATTTTCACATGGTATCAGAGCATGTTGAGAGTATTGTTTGTCTCCATTCTTGAGAGTTTTTTGCAGGTTATTATCAAGATTTCAAGTGCAGCAGTTGCAGCAGTTTTTGCATTTTTGCAGCAGTAGCAGTTGCAGTTATTCTATATTGTTTTTGCAGGTCTTCTACAGCTTCAATGAATTTAGAAGAAATCCCTCCTCTTTCTCTATTCAACTATGACGAATGGAAACCAAATATGATAGCATATTTAAAGAGCCATGATCTCTTTGATTGTTATTTTGAAAGAGAGTTCGAATCCTTTGAAGAGAAGATTGACCAGTTGAATAAAGGTGACATGCACATTGGAAGAATGAATCTTACTATGCCAGATTACATATTGCTCCCAATCATTATTTATATTGAGACTCCAAAAGAGTTATGGGCCCATCTGGATGCAATATTTGGCAGAAAGAATGAAGGACTTGGTCCCAACCCATTCGAAAGCAAACAAAGTGATGCATTCGCTCCTCTTGATGGTCTCTCAGATCATGAACCAGTATCATCTCATATTGAAGTTGCTGACAAAGAACTTGCAGATTCTCCACTCATGCTCAAACTTTCTTCTCTTTCTGTGCCAGCTCACACTCTAAATATTGCAAAAGGTCCTAAATCCTCTCTTGCACTAGAGTCTATTGGTTCGCATCATGATAACATGATTATTTCGGAGGTCAAAACAGATTTTGAAGGTAATGCATTCGCTCCTCTCCATCTATCTCCTCTTTTATACTACTATATGATCATAATTCCATGCTTTCAGAAGGTCATTGAAGAATATGGCCATTGCCATTCACTTGGGATGATTTCTCATGCATCTACTGGTTTTGATCTCACCTCTCATGGTTCAAAGGAGATCTCAAGAAACCATGATTCAAGTTTTCTATCTAATTTGGGTTCTAAGAAATTAATACTTGGGAAAATTTCTCATGCATATGATAGTTTTGATCTCACCCCTGCTGGTTTAAAGGAGATCTCAAGAAACTGTTTTTTAAGTCTTAAATCTGATTTTGATTTCAACCAAACATGTAATAGTTATTTTTGGTATAATCTCACCCATGGTGGTTCGAAGGAGAGGACAAAATACTATATACACTTTCACAGATTTGATCCTACCTCAGCTGATTCAAATCACAGGTTCAAGGATCATTCTCATACTGTTGGATTTATTCTCATCACATTCGATCTGAAGAGCAAGCACAAGCACATGCTTTTTGAGCATGATCCACTTCTTCCCAAGAATAAGATACCTCCAGACATATGACCAAGCATCACACCTACTTGAGTTTGGAGCATTTATTTTTGTGTGTGCCTTACAATCTGTTTTTTGAGAAGGGGGTATGTTTCCCATGAAATTTTCCCACTTCTTTGGTTTATTGATTGTTATTATTCATTGTATTGGGTGACCTTTGGTCTTAGTTACCAGGGCCTAGGATGGATTAAGGGGGGGTGTTAGGATATTCCTATACTCCATCCTAGTCCCACCAGTATTTTGATCATTTACTTTTTTAGTCATGCATGCACTTTTAGGGTTTGCATGCATTCTAGGGTTTGCATGCATCCCAGTCATCAGTCCAGCACCTATCCCTCAGTTAGTCAGCCCCTAGGAGCTTCTCACTATTCATTTTTATCCCTCCAGTTGCTCAATGCACCCTTCTTCTTTCATTTTAGGGAGCAACTCACCCTTCTTCACCTACCAGTCTAGTTGTCTTCAGTTTACACTTAGTTACACTCAGTTACACTTAGTTACAGTCAGTTACACTCAGTTACACTGAGTTACACCTACCAGAGTTAGTTTGACTGATGGTTGACAGTTACTTGAGCATTGATGACTCCACTGATGATGATGAAGACTTCCAGTTGTGCTCCGATGATCATGAGGACACCTAGTTGTGCTCTGATGACACTCTATTGATCTTATGATCACTCTGAGAGGCTAATTCGAATTGCCACCTTAGGAATTTGAATCCTCTCTACCATTGTACTATTTATTTGTCCATACCATGATTAATTAATTAGTGTGTGTGAAGTATTATTGCTTCTATCTGAGTTCTACTATACCATATTATTCTGTTGCTCATTATACTGTATTGTTCACTCTTCTTCTATTTTCCTGCTTAATCATACCTACTCTTGTGAGGTATACATCATCTCTTAGATCTGCTGTGAGGATTTTCACAATGAGGAGGTTGCATACTTCATCTTGTCTAGTGTTCATATGAGTTTTTTTAGATGTGAACTTGGGAAATCTTCTTGTCAAATTCATTGTTGTCTATATATGGATATTGCTGTGGGAATATCGCAAAAACAAAAAGGCATGGGCTCATCTCAAATCTTGTGAATGAAAAGACTCATTTACAATTCACCATACCTCTATAGAAATGATCTCCACTTGCAATGGAAACTGGTAGCTTTAATGAATCCACTATATTCCAAGACCACTGAAGATGTTTGATAGATTCCAAGGGTGATTTTGTGTCCAATAGACCAAAGAGTGTCCAAAATATCAATTAGTGTGAGCCAATGAGAAACCTGTGAGATCTTGAAACCCGCGGAAGAAGTGAAACCCGTGTTTTTGGTAGAATTCCCGGGAAACAGAGAACTCTATTTTTTTAACTAGTAATAGGGCCGCGCACGCATGTTAAAAAGCGCACATGCGTGTTTTTTGCGTGTACACGTAAGGAGCGCGCACACACCCAAACCCGTGCATGTGCCCCTGTATAATGTTTAAACCATTTATTCCCCAACGTTTACACCATTTAATTCCAAACCTTCCCCCACTTCGAAAATATTTGCATAAATTGGACTCGGTG